>JACAVU010000002.1:24117845-24215345 GCA_014183005.1 Castanea mollissima
ATTTGGTGGGGTGGGATAAGCTGCATGCGCCTATGGCGAATGGTGGTTTGGGAGTAAGGAAATTAACTACTTTTAATAAAGCCTTACTAGGAAAATGGTTATGGTGGTTTGGGGTTGAGGAGATACAGCTTTGGAGAAGGGTTGTAGCTTTGAAGTTTGGGGAAGAGTGCGATGGTCTTCCAAGCTGGGTAGGGATGTACATGGGTGTGGTTTGTGGAGAAGTATCCAGAAAGGTTGGGTGGTTTTTAGCAAAAATATTCGGTTTGAGGTAGGGGTGGGGGATAGAGTGAAGTTTTGGACAGATTGGTGGTGTGGGGATTTATAACTCCAATTGACCTTCCCAGTTGTGTATGGGATTGCTACTAATAGAGAGGCATTTGTGGCCTCTTCTCTTGAATGGTTGGGGATAGAGGAACAAAGAAGTTGGAATGCTCATTTAATTCAAGAACCAAATGATTGGGAGAGGGGTGTTGTAGATGAACTCCTTCGTACTTGGGGATTTAATTTACCTCCAACTGAGAATGGAGACCGTATGAGATGGAAGTTGACAAAGAATGAGGATTTTGACATCCGCTCGTTTTATAATAAGCAATGAGGTCCCTTGCCCATTATATTTTCTTGGAAAGGTATTTGGAAGGTTAAGCCTATTCCGCGTGTTTCTTTCTTTGTTTGGACCGCAGCTTGGGATAAGATTCTTACAGGCGACAATTTACGGGGTAGAGGCCTTGATATTGTTGACTGGTGCATTATGTGTCGTTGTAATGGGGAGACGGTGGATCATATTGTGAAAAAGCTTATCGGTTGTGGAACTAAGTTTTTAGATCTTTTGGGATTTCATGGGTCTTGCCAAGATCGGTTGCAGATACTCTTTTCGGTTGGTTGAATTGGTTTGGAAAGCACTCTTCTAGTATTTGGAATTTAGTTTCATTATGCCTAATGTGGTGTATTTGGAGGGAGCAAAATTGGTGGACTTTTGAGGACATGGACAAATCCGATGACCAGTTGCTTGCTTCTTTTAGTGGTTCCCTTTTTGAATGGTCTAGGGTTTGGGGACTCACCTCTAGTGATTCTCTCCGTTTGTTCCTTAGTTCTCTCCTTTGTAATTAGCTTTTCTTGCCTGTTTGTTTCTTTTTCTGAAATCTTTGGTCTGCCTTATGCTTTTTTTGCATGAGGTAGCTTTTTGAATATACATCCTTCTTACTTATTTTTTTTTAAAAAGATTGTATAAAATAAATGTTTACAAGATGTTGTGTCCTTTCTGGACTCCAAAACAAAATGGATTGTTCTAGGCTTGTTACTGTAGCTTTTGAGCAAATTGTACATGGGGTTAGATGAGGGTACCAAGTGTTGACCTGCTTGGAAACAAGTTATCTACAGGGAGAAAGAAAAAATGAGTCACAGTTGTGAATTGTGATTTGAAATTAATTTGTCAAAGTGTGCGACAAGGAAGGGATGGTATATGATACTGCTACATCTTTATCTATCTATTTAACTTATCTATCTATCAAGCTTGATGAATTTCATTAAATAACAGAGAATCTAATTTTAGACGTATACCTCTTGTTCCTCCATTCATGTACAAATCTACATTATCCCCCTATCCCTTTTTGTTATCCCATCATCATTATTTCAATTTTTTCCAAAGAGAGCATTCAATAATTTAGTATTCAAATAAAAAGCTATTACTTTCCAAAATTACACCCAACACCTTTTAAAAGATGTTATTCAATACTTTTCTGCTTAAAATAAGGCTTTGTTTGTTTCAGCGTAAATATTTTCCAATATTTTTAATTTTTTAATTTTTTTTGTATATGCTGGATTCAAAGAAAGTGGGACTTATAGCTTAATTCTGATATATGAAGCTTCATGCAAACATTTGTCTTCTTCAGGGAGAAGGAGCAGCTATCCAAGTATGGGGATACTAAGTCAGCAAGAGCTATAGTGCTTGCTGTGCTAAAAAAGTTGATTGAGGCAAATCCACTTTTCCGTGATAAGCTTCAATTTCCCACCTTAAAGAACTTGAGGCTGAGGACATTAATCAATCAGAGGTAATTAAAACAGTCTCCTAAATAACTATTTATGCTTTCCTTCAATAGGAATGTCAAGTTTTTGTTGCCTTCTCTGATTGTTTCTATTGTTATTCTTGTTATATTGCAGCTTAAATTGGCAGCACCATCTCTGCAAGCGCCCAAGGCTCAACCCTGACATCAGAACCCTTTTCGCGGACCACACTTGCTTAGAATCACCTTGTGCTTATCTTCCCGTCGCAATTCTAGCGGATTCCATTCCAAAAGTTAGTGCCTTACTGCCTTTCCTCCACTAGATGTTAATGGTGTAAGTCAAATATAATAAGTTTTCTATTTTGGTGATAAAGGTGTTCTATATTTATCAACAATATTACCTGGCTGTCTATTTGTTTTAGCCATTTCAGCCAGCACAATCACATGTTAAACCTTTCATTGGGACCTCAATGTGTTTTTCTCTTGTCCATTTTTTTAATTCTTTATATTCATTAGAATGGAGATAGCCGAAGCCTGCCAGATGCAAAATTAAAATATTATGATGAAGAGATATCTAAGGCTTGGAAGCTGACTGAACTCAACAAACCATCTCAGCTTCGTTCCTTGCGGCTTCCTGACTGCCACTTGCCTGTAAGGGTAAGTATATTTTTCCTAACCCCCATTGAGGTTAATATGATGTAATTCCTCTCTTTTTCTACCATCATTCTGCATAATTTGAACTTTAGTTTTCTAAGTAGTTGGGCGACTTTAAAAAAAAAAAAAAACTTTTTCTTCCAAGGCAGGGGTGTGCCAAAATATTTCCATATTTACTTCTATATTTTATTGAAAATAATGATCAGATTAAGTTTTTCCTATGATCATTGATGACTATGTACTAAGTGTGTGAGGGATCTTGATCCATTTATTTGGGGGTGGGGGGAATCAATGCTTACATGATTGCATATTGCAGCAAGTTCAAGTCCATTTTGTTAGGATCATTTTGGATTGTTTGTGAATGGTTTTTCTTTTGTATTATTAATTGATGACATATCTTCTTGTCTGGATTAGTATAGTACTGTTAGTGCCACAGTGGATCACATGCAAGCAACTTTAGTGGAGGGTGTATTCATCTCTTGCCAGATAATGTCATACAGAGTGCGGCTGCCCTCATACTCATGTTTTGCTAGTCAAGTCATAGACTAAGTTTTTTAATACATCCATGATCCATGCTTTGATGAAAATTTCATGGAGATTCTGTGGTTGCAGGGCACTACTACCATCCATTTTAACCAATTCTATTTTTGTTGCACCTTGTTTGTAGACTGTTACATAAATGTGCACTTCAAGAAATTAAATTGTTTCTGACCTCATTCTTATAAAAATAGTTGTTTCTGACCACATGGTTCACTGACACTGTATATTGTGCCTCAAAGGCCCTCAAAGCCTTGTTAGTGTTCTCATCATCCTACCATTGCTCTACAAAGCTTAATATGTTGTTTTGTTTATTTTTATTTTTTGAAACACTGTTATGCAGATTATAAAAAACTAGATGGATGGGAAGTGTTGGATTAGTGGAAGATGTTATGTTTTAAATTGTCATAGTTTTGATGTGTGATCAGTGATAGAGATGCTAATAATTACCTTACCAGTCTTCCTAGAGCAGGTCTTAATGCAAATTTGTTTTGTATAAGTGTTGCCCATTTCTCCCTATCGATGATCTTAGCACTCTAGGATCAAGTGTTGTCCATTTGATAGTAGGTCATATGCATGGTTATTATATATGTTGGTTATCTTTGGTTTTATAGACATGAAGTTTCTACTTTATTTTTTCTTACAAAAAAATTTGGAACAATTTACATTTTAAACCTTGTACTTTAGGGATGACTTCAAGTTAAATCCAATAGTTTCGAAGTATTAAATAATTCTACAAATTAAACACTATAGTTTTGTTATTCTTAAATTGAATCCTATACTTTAGGGTATGATATTAAAACTTTAGGGTTTGATTTGAAATTAGCAAAACAATAAGGTTTATTTTGTAACAATCTTATACTTTAGGGTTTAATTTGAAACCTTGAGACTATTCGATTTAATTTGAAACTACCCTTAACATATATGATTAAAATTTGATTGGCCCAACTATTTTTTCAGCTCTGGTATCATTTTGTATTTCCAGTATGTGTTTTATTTAGGCTCATGGACCTATCATATTCTGAAATTAATTTCCAAAAAATTAATTCTCTGACATGGTAACCCATCCTGTTCTTATTGTGCATATTTTATTTTAAATATAGATAATCACTTATTGATTGTGTACTTTGAATATAAGTCTATAGCTTTTGAATTATAAGCCTGTTGGATCATTTTCAGGCTTAAACTGGCCAAACTGATGTTTAAGTCTACCTAGCGGTTATTAAATCATATACTTTAGTCTCCTTTTTCAATATTATAGAAATTTTTTTTGTTTGTATTGTTTCAAAATAGGAACTTATTTCAAGTCCATGGGTCTGTATTTGTCTACTGTCAATCACGTCCTGGTTTAAGTTTACTATCCACTTCCCAGAATTCTTAAGTAATGTTTTTGAGTTAATGTTCTAAAATGGAGAGGAAGGAGGTCAAAGAAAGAATCCCTCAAGTTAATTCTATAATGTTTTTTTTTCCTCAATTGTAACAGTTCCTTTTCCATTTCAGATTATTGGGTTGACATATACACACATGGGAGGTGCCATTTTGGCATTAGCATTTAATGCTGTACACAAACTTTGGAAATGGCAGACAAGTGATGGGAAGGTATGGATGCCTTTGTTATTAAGGGCAGCATGCCCAACTATATTGTTATTGTAATACACTTAGCACTTTACTAATGCTTCGCTTATTGTAGGCAACTTCTAGTGTGCCACCACAATTGTGGCAACCGCCCAATGGAATATTAATGACCAATGATATAAGTGACACACGTCTTGAACGTGCTGTTCCATGTTTTGCTCTTTCGAAGAATGATTCTTATCTTTTGTCAACGTCTGGTGGAAAATTTTCCCTTTTTAATATAACTACATTCAAGGTAATGTCATTTAATATATCTAGTACCTTTCTAGGGGTCAAATTGCCTGGAAGGTTTATAATGGGAACACATTCCGACTTTTTTACTCCATCTTTAATTGAACCCAAGCATTTGTTGTGCAGACCATGACAACATTCATGTCCCCACCACCTGCGGCAACATCTGTTGCTTTCCACCCAAATGACAACAACATTGTTGCCATAGGCTTTGATGATTATTCGATTCATATCTACAATATCAGAATTGATGAGGTAGTAGCTTGAACAAAGACCTATATTATTCAACCAACATGAAATGTGTTTATGAAATTCTAAATAGTGACACTTAAATTTTTTTATGTGATATTTGGACAGGTCAAAAGCGAGCTCAAAGGTCATCAGAACAGAGTAACTGGCCTAACCTTTTCTAATGTTTTAAATGTTCTTGTATCATCAGGAGCTGATGTTCAGGTATATTCTTTAAAAATTGTGAAATGAATAGAATCTCTCTCTCTATGAGCTTGTCTGTGCATGCTTGTGGGGTGTACTTGCATGAGTATATACCTGTGAGTTTCTATGGTGAACACAAGAGGCTTAATTAATGGAAAATAACATTTAAAGCTGTCATTTTATGATTTATAAATGTGTAAACTGCCTGAGGGCCTTAGAGGCAATGGCCCTGTACCTTTTTTATTTTTGAGTTTTTCATATTTTAGTACAATGTCACCTTCTAATATATTACTATTAATATGTACTGGGCTGATTTTTCAACTCTATGTCTAATTTGACATGACATATTTGCATATAATATTTTATCGAATTTTCCCTTCTTTTTTTTCCTACTTTGAGTTTGTTCCTTTACTTGTTTTTGTCTACTGTCTCCTTTGTTGTACTTGATTTCCAATCTCATCTTCTTATGTGGCTTCCTATGTGTTTTTAATTTTATTTTGGTGCTTCATTTATGGTGATCGCTCAAAGTTGAATGCATTATTTGTGTTTACAAATTGCACTGAAGTGAATTGACCAAAAGAAATTTTATGTGCACAACAATAAAGATTGGGTGTTTTGCAAATATTTTCCCAAGTAATACAACTGACTTTTCCTGTATTATATATTTGGATACACATAAATTTTAGTCTGGTCATTGTCCATGGATTTATATTAGAAGAAAGAAGCCAAAGGTGAGTCAAGCGCGAAAATTTTTTGGCATGTTGGTGTCAGAACTCTAGTCTGGAATTTTTGTTTCATGGACGAGGTCAATTGTAGAATATTGTTAATAATTGTAATACTTTAAGCTGAATTTATAATGTGATAATTAAAGCTGAGGTTTCCTGAAACTAAGAACAACTAGTCAAAGTCTACAGAAATTGAAGCTTTTAATTTTCTGAAGAATATTTCAGGAGAAGGAGCTTTAAATTTTATCGATATCTATGCTTATGTTCAGTCTACATGTCTGAATATAGAGGAAAAAATTCTTGATTCTGTGAAAGTTCTATCATAGAAAAAAAGCATGTCTGTTTGGAATAACATTTTTTTTTTTTCATGTGCTTTATATCGTGCTTTTGGTTTTTTGGTAGTATTAGATAATGCAAACACTGGCATCTACTGTACAGTTTTCTCAATTATTTTTGAATCTCTTTTATAAATCATTGCAACCAGAGTATACGCTTCATCAAACTGTAGGTTTATTTTAAGTTGAGTATGTAGCTTGACGCTTATTAAGATGCATCATGCAAGCTTCCTGTACTCAATTTTCCAGAAGGTGTAGTTTGATGCAGTTAATTTGATGCCCTTAATCCCTTATTCATATGAAGCAATCATAATGGTGTGGCTGAGTGTGACTGGATGATGTGGCCATAAGGTGGCAGAATCAAGACACTCCACTAGGACTAACTGTGTGGCCAAGTTTACTTTTCAAGCAAGGCTATCTTTTAGAACATGTGATCAAATATTTTAACTGTGTGCACAATTGATTAGGATTAGACATGTGCTTAATTGATTTAGACATGTGGGATATATGTTGCGTTATGTATAGCTTGTAATTTTTTTAGCATGTGACTAATTCATCTACATATGCTTATGAGTTAGTTTCTTTTTATTATGTTGTCCTAACTAATTCGTTGGTGTATAAATAGCAATGTTCAGCCATTTTAAAGGAAGCTTTTTGACATTGAATGAAAAATTACGTCTTTGAGTCTCATGTTTGAGGCTGAGAATTTTTCTCCCTCCTGAGCTTGAGATGCTTCTTCCTCACTATCCACCCAATCAATGAATCAAAGAGTTTCTCACTTTTAATATGAAGCATTCTATTTTCCACTGCATCATAGTTGCAGATGCAAGAAATCAGAAATATTTTTGTGTTGTATCTTGATTTTACTTGGATGGGTGACTGACTTGAAGAAATGTGCCATATTAATACATTTTTATTTTATTTTATTTTATTTTTTGTGTACTGATTCTAGCTGTGTGTTGATGCTTGTTAAGAAGCATCATAAAATTCTAGTGTACTTAATTTTTCATTAAGGTGTGGTTGCAAATGCTAGAAATGAGAAATATTATTGTATTATGTCTTGATTTTATGTGCATGGGTGACTGAATTGAAAAAAATTGCAATATTAATTTTTATTTTTATTTTTTTGGTTTTTGGGTACTGATTTCCAGTTGTGTGTGTGGAGCATGGATGGATGGGAGATGCATACTAGAAAATTCTTGTATATTCCCCATGGACGAGAATCATCATCTCCTCTTGCACCAACCGGTGTTCAATTTCACCAAGATCAGATACATGTACTGGCTGTCCATGAAACTCAAATAGCCATATACGAGGCACCAAGGTTGGATTGCCTTATGCAGGTCTGTGACTGTGAAGCATAACTAGCAATTTCGATTGCAACACACTGAACATTGGAAGACACAAAACATTTTTTCTGAAAATATTTTATGCTGAAAAAGAATGGAGCCAATATCTCCTATGTTGAAAATAGCTCTATAAATGCTCAAATCTGCATGCTTTTTATGGAGGGAAAACCAGTTATTTTTTTGCATCACTGGTAGTTAGTTATGTTGAAAATACCTTGGTATTAAAAAAAAATTTTATTAATAAATTTTATTGGTGACAGTGGTTTCCTCCAGAATCAAGTGGTACAGTCACAGATGCTACATATTCATGTGATGGTCAGTTAATCTACGCAAGCATTAAAGATGGTAGTGTGTGTGTCCTTACTGCCACAACCCTCCAACTGAGGTCTAGGATTACTCCTGCTGCATATATACCTCTTAATCCCAGGTGCGCCTTGATGTTGTTCATAACTCTTAAGAACTATATGGTTTATGGGTGCTTGTAATCAAAGTAAATTTATATACTCCACAGTTTGCTTTCTTCTAACTGATGCTACTGTTGGTCATCACTAGGGTTTATCCAGTTGTTATTGCAGCTCATCCGTCTGAACCTAATCAATTTGCAATTGGACTAACTGATGGTGCAGTACATGTTATTGAGCCCCCAGAATCAGGGGGAAGCTGGTGTGTCGCACCTCCACTCGAAAGTGGTGTTGGTCCTAGCGTCAACTCTGCAGCTGGTTCAGGATGATTCAGGGCTTTAACTAATGAGCATGCATAGTAATGCACAGTAATGCACACATCAATTTTATAGACCCTTTTTTATTCCAAAAGGGAACTGCAAATATTTAGGCTTTTAGGTGCTCAGATGATAAAGCTTTCATCAACCGGTGGTTTAAGACTAGAAATTCTTCCAAGGTTCAATACATACAAAAGAAAATGTACAGTAGTGTTGATATTACGATAGAAGAGGCATAGAGGGAGATGTTATTAGGGCAGAGGGAGACATATTTACCTCTTAAAATAATACTGAATAATAATCTTGAATATTTAGGAACTCAGCAAAATTTGTCATGATAGTGGAAGGTATTGATTGAACTTTTTAACTTATTTAGTTATTCCTTTTTATCAGCTTTAATTGGTCAAGCACCCTCTATACCTATTTGCTTTATGTTTGTGCAACCACCATGTTTTGTACATTTGGGATTGCAGTGCTGCACTCTTCGAATTGATGAATCAATCATCAATGTCCAATGTCACGAATGTGTAAAATGATCCAAGGCATGACTGGTTCAAACAAATCTTAGTTTAAGAACGAGGGTCATTTTGTGTGGAGATGTCTCTGGTCATTTTGGCGAGGGAAAAGGAAAAGAAAATTGATTTCATGCGGAAGGAATACGACTTTTCTTTGGAGTTTAAAAAAAAATGAAAAGCACCAATTATATTCACCATTTTTCTTCATCATTCTCTTGGGGAAAAAAAGAAAAATACAAATACATGTCACAAAAAAGTTATCTTATTGTCAAGAGTCCCCTCAGTTAATTGGTTAATATTTTTTGGTATTTTTGATGAAAACATTTAGAATTTAAATTATATTTTCCTATATTGTAACTATCGGATTATACAAAAATAAATAAAAATATTATAATGAGAATGAAGCTATATAAATATATTATAGAGACAATACAAATATTTGACTTAAATTGCATTTTGTACTGTAAATGTAAAATCTTTAAAATTCTTAATTTTGTATGACAGTTGCCTATTGATATGATTAAAAGTCATAATGTAGGAAGTTATTTATATGAAATAAAATTATATAATGTTAAGTCTCAAAGAAGAAATTGAATTAATAATCTTTAGTGTTAGTTAACCTTTTTTTTTTTTTAAGTATTATATTTTTTCCTCAACCACTTTTATTTAGGAGAAATGTTAAGATCACATAAAGTTGTACAACTTTTATCATAACTCACCATGTGGTAAGTTATGAGTAGTAGAGGTGTGATGATGGGTTCATGTAGAAACACATCTCTATTACTCACAACACACCACGCCACGAGTTGTGACAAAAGTTATACAATTTTGCGTGATCCTAACATTGCTTATAAATGTGTGTATACTCACAGACGTGTGTATTTATATATTTACGTGTGCGCACGTGTTGCATAGTTTTTAGTGATTATATAAGTGTAATGCTAGCCGGTTATTTTAGTGATTTTTTTTATTTTTTTTTTCTTCAGATTGACGCTCATCTCAGAATGGTTAATGATCTTGCCTTTTCAAATCGAAACAGACAACTATCCATCATAAGTTGCGGAGAGGACAGGACTATCAAGGTTTACTTGGCATATTCTTTCAGAATAATAACAAGGTTGGACTCCATTTGTGAAAGCTCATTTCTGTGTAGGTGTGGGATGCTGTCACTGGTAATAACCTGTACACGTTAGAAGGGCATGAAGCACCAGTTTATTCTGTGTCCTCATCCTAAGGTTAACCTTCCGATTCAGTTATTTTATTTGCACTTTTGGTGGTTGACAGTTTCTTTAATTTTTTTCTTGAGAGACATCCAAGGCTTGTTTCTCATGCCTCAGCTAGATTTTTAGGCTGAGGCTGTTATTCATGGTTAAGAAGCTTCACCTAAATATTCTGGTGCACTTATTATACGCTAAGGCTTTGCTTGCAGAGGAGGCTCATGCATTAATCAAAACAAGGAGTAGCAAAAAGAGTTGGAGGAGGAAGATTTCTTTCTTCCCTTTATATGTTGCTTTTGTTTTCTCGAATTTACATTTTATTTTTCTTTTTTCCATTTGAAGAATTTTCTATGATTTCATTAATAATCCTTATTATTAATATACACATATATATATATAAGCTATTTATATGTGGGACTAGCAATGGAGGAGAATCATACCTTGTGGAATGGAATAAATGTAAGGAGGCTATCAAGCGCGTATATCATGGTCTTTGGAAGCAATCTGTGGGGGTTGTGCAATTTGATACAATGAAAAGCCGGTTCCTGGCTACTGGTGATGAGTCTAAAATAAAATTTTGGGACATGGACAAAGGTAACATCTTGACAACTACTGCTGCAGAGGGTGGATTACCGGTAATGCCCATGGAAGCCCTTTTCTTGATGTGCTTGGCATTATTTTGAAGCTGTTTTTATAATTAAACAATTTTACCTTGAATATCTTTTAGGTTTCTCCTTGCATTCAATTTAACAAGGAAGGGGTACTTCTTGCTGTATCAACAAGTGAGAAAGGAATCAAAATACTTGCAAATGCTGATGGTGTACGACTTCTGCATTCTATTGAAAATACTTCTACAGTGGCTCCTACAACTATTGCAAAGGTTCTAGTTTCTTATAGCAGCAGTTCTCCAGATACAAAACCCAATGAAGTGGAGAAATCTAAGGTTTGTAAGCCAACTGAATTCAATGAACCATCTCAACTTTGTTCCCGGCGGCTTCCTGACTGCCTCTTGCCTGTACGGGTATTGGGTCCCCCCTTCTCCCTCAACCTCCATTGTAGTTAATATGATATATTCTTGTCTCTTTTTTTACCATCATTCTGAATAAATAGAACTTATAGTTTTCTAGGTATTAGGGCCACCTCTTTCTCCTTGTTATCATTATTTTTTTTAGGTGAATAATTTGTTTTCAAGACATGAGTGTGCCAAAATATTTCCATATTTTCTGCTATATTTCATAGAAAAGATTCATCAGCTTAAGTGTTTACCATGTTGATCTTTAATGACTATATACTAAGGATGTGAGGGGTCTTGATCCTTTTCTCGTGGGGAAAAAATTGATGCTTTCATGACTGCTTATTGCTACAAGTTTGAGTCCATTTTGTTAAGGTCATTATGGATTTCCTTTGAGTGGTTGTTTTTATGTTATAATGATTTGATGAATTATCTTCTTGGCTGGATTATTATGGTACTGTCAGTGTCACAACGGATCATATGCAGGCAACATTAGTTGAGGGTGTATCCATCTCTGGGCAAATAGTGTCATATTGAGTACAACTGCCCTCAAACTTATGTTTTGCTTGTCAAGAAATGGACCAAGTTGTTAGACCGTAAGCTATACCACTTTGCCTCAAAACCAGTTGGTGATTAGGGAGACTCACTCAAGTTTTTCATGGAATTCAGAATTATGCCCTACGAGCATGTTTTTAGAGTGGTTACAAGGAGCTGAATTATGGTCCCCTCAACAATCCCCCCACATGATAACACTCTCATGACTTGAACCATGACCTTTGTACCTCTTGTCAGACCGTTGCATTACTTAGCCTCAAAACCAATTGGTAATAAGGGAGACACTCAAGTCATATATGGCAATTCAAAATCATATCCTGCGGGCTTTTTTTTAGAGTGGTAGCAGGGTGCCAAATTGAGGTCCCCCTAACACAAGTTATTTAATATATCCATTTTCCATGCTTTTGATGAAAACTTCATGGAAATTCTGTGGTTCCAAGGCATATTTGCTATTGATGAACCAGTGTGATATTTGTCGTACCTTGTTTGTAGATTGTTATTGAGAACTTCAAGAAATTAAGTGGTGTCTAACCACATAGTTACAAGCAGTGGCGAAGTCAGGATTTGAACTTTATGTTCTTCCCCACAAACAAACCATCAAACTCAGAAATTTTCTTGAGAATCAAACACACAAAAAACCCAAAAAATTCAACTCAAAAACAAAACCATAAATCTCAAAGCCCTCATTTTCTCAAACCCCAGCAAAATCATCAAATCTCAAAGCCACAAGCCCAAAAAGTTCAAAACCAGAAAATCATCAAAACCCACAAGCCACAACCCACACTTCTTCAATCACCAAACTCACTTTGAAACCCAAAACCCAACCACCACACTTCTTAAATCACCACCCTCATTCATTCGGT
The DNA here is from genome assembly GCA_014183005.1 of Castanea mollissima. Lineage (NCBI taxonomy): Eukaryota > Viridiplantae > Streptophyta > Magnoliopsida > Fagales > Fagaceae > Castanea > Castanea mollissima. The sequence goes on from JACAVU010000002.1 coordinate 24,130,624, forward strand.
TAATCTTCAACCAAAGCACCACCTTGAACTCATTTCAACTTCACTGGTTTCGCGTTGGGCTACCGCCAGCCATGCCGTGGCAGCAACTGAATCAATACAAGCCCGATCTGCAAGTCAAGACCCAAATCCACAAGTCAAGATCCAAATCAATAAAAGGCTGATCTGCCCTTTGATGGAGGTGGAGGACTGGCCAGAGCGATGAGGAAGACGATGCGGCGGTGGAGGGTGTAGAGCTGAAGGCTGAAGCTCTCTGGTCTAAAAATTATTCTGATTTTGATTTTTGGGGTTTCAAGGGAATAATGTTTGATTGGCTTCAAAATGGTTCAGATTTGGGTTAATCTAGAAAACAACTTGGTTATGGGCTACGGCTATGTATGTGGGCTTTGGGAATTTGGTACAGATTAGGGTTATTTTCTTTCTGCCAAAGGTAATTTTTGTTACTTAGTGTTCTTATCAATGTTATGAATACCCGTTTCTGTTTATCTAGTGGAATGAAATATTTCGGTACTAGCCAATTTTAGCTATCGTTTCAGGGTGTTTCGAGGTTCCTAAAAAATAAATTATATATATTCTTGTACAACATAAAATTGTCAATTCAAAGAAATAAATAACTAAATATCAAATAATACAAATCATTTAGTCTTAACTCTTAAGTTTTAAACATCAATATAACATCACACAATAAGAAGATTTACAAGTCAATAACTAGATATCAAATAATACAAAACATTTAGTCTTAACTCTTAAGTCCTAAACCTCAATATAACATCAAACAATAAGAAGATTTATAACAAGTCATTACTCGTTACATAAGTCCATAATAACTAATAAGCCAATAAAGTTTATAACATAGTAGTACTCCTCCTCCCCATCATCATCCATGAGAAAAGGATCAAATTTGTCATCAAAAGAGCTCCCACAAGAACTACCAAGACCCATTTGAAGATTTGTCAAGCCAAGTTCATTGTTGTTGTCGTCATCAACATCAATAGTTTCAAGTTCATCATCGTCTTCCACATTCACTAGGGCTGTTGGTTCATTAAGACAATCCCAATTTATGTCATCTGGATCAAGAAGTGCAGGTTTTTTAGCCACCCAATCTCTCATCAAGTCAAGTGCAGGTTCTTATTTGTTGAAATTTCTTGTGAATATTGTTGTTTGCTGTGATGGGGTTTTGGGTGAGTGGAAAATGAGAGTTTTCTTTTTCTTTTTCTTTTTTTGGGTTTTAGGCTCTGTTTACTGTATGGTTTTTGGGATTTTAGTTTTTTTTTTTTTTTTTTTTTTAAGTTTCTTTGGTTGCTTTAAAAATTTCCCACCAAATGGAAAACTAGAACTAATTTAGTTTGAGTCACAACTCTAATTTCCCACTTCAATCGCCTTAAGTGCTAAAAAATTCACGAAACATGGACAACTTACTTTACTCGAAATTCATATTAATATGTGAAATTAAGGGTATGTTTGGATACCACTTATTTGCTGAAAATTGAAAACTAAAAACACTGTAACAAAATAATTTTTAAATGTGTGAATAGTGTTGTAGAACCCAAATTTATATTGAAATTCGTGTTTGGATAACTTTTGTGGGTTCGTGAACAGTGTCATGGGACACACATTTTTTCAGCAAAATGCACAAACGCAGACTTATTAAACTCTATCCAAACTCCACCTAATTTGTCATGTTCTAGAAAGTTATTTAAATATCAAAGTATAAATGAAAAGGAAAAGACCAAAAAGAGCAACAATAGAAAAGAAGAAGGCAACAAGCGTATGTTTTAATTTGGGGAAGAACATGAAAAACAAGTTTCTTACCCAAAAAAAAAAAATGTAAAAATGTTTTTAATTAAATTATTTTTTAATTTAAAATTATTTTATTTAAATTTTTTAACATGTTTTTAAAAAAATTAAAATGCTGACGTGACATATAAAAATGCTATGGGGAATTTGGACAGCCTGGGCCCTGGCTCGATTTTTTTTTTTTTTTTTTTGTTAGCTAAATTTAGAATTATTTAGGGTTGGGCCCCTCTTTTCTATAACCTTGGCCCCCTTATCCAACAGCCCAGATAGCCTAGCAAGCCCAACTAAAAGCCCAATTCAAACCCACGGTTACAACTTAACCTTATTCAGGAAAAAAAAAAAAAAAAAGAAAAAAAAAAGAAAAAAGAAGAAGAGATAGGATTCGTCAAGAGAGAGAGACCGAGAGACTAGAGAAGAGAGCAATGTGAGTTTTTAGTTTTCAAAAACAAAGTTTAATGTCATTTTGGTTATTACTTTCTGATCCATATTATCTCGTGCAATACCTTAAATCTCAGTCATAGATTTAATCTAATGCTCAGAAAATTAACACGTCATAACTCACGCTGGCAATCTGCGTGCTTCAATTTCTTTCCTATCTCTTCTCTTCTCACTTCGGCAGTTCAGCTTTCCCAAATTTGAATTTCAAAAAACAAAAAAACTCTCTCTTGGAATCCATGGCCGAATCTCAGTGGGCTTCAGCTCGTCCCACACCACCACCACCACCACCGGTGATGCTTCCCGGTCTAGTCTTCTCCTCTTTCAAGATTTTCTCGTAGCTCTCTCTCTTCTCATTGCCCCCGCACCACTGCTGTTGGCGGTGCTTATTACCGGTGTCACCACCACTAGTGGCTACCGGGTTTCCCTCTCAAATTTATTTTCTCTTATTTTTCCTTTTATTTCAGTTTTAATTATTTTGATGACTAGAGCTGTATGATTTTGTTTGGGTTTGAAAAATGGGGGGTTTTGGGTATGGCTGAATGTGCTGTGATTCAATATCTGTTTGATGGTGAGCTTGTGTGTGTCAGATATGTGCTGTGGTTATAGCTTTGGTTTGGATTTTTGGGTTTCAAATGAACCGTGGTTGGATGGGGGGTTTACACTTTACAGACTTGGGTTAATGTCAAAATGGGTTTTGATATGAGTTTGTTTTATTGTGTAAATACATGTCATTTTGTGCGTGAGTTATTGAGTGAGTGAAATTTGTGTTCTTGAGCGTGCTTAAATTAGTGTAAACACATGGAGTAGTTTAGTGCAGATCTTAAAATCTGGGTATGTAAACGGTAAGTTCTACCTTGTTTTTTTTTTCTTCTTCCTTTGCTTTGATCTTTGTTATTGCTTTGCTTCTTTATTGTTGTTGTTGCTGTGGCCTTTGAGTCCTCTGTTATTATTGTTGAAGGTGTTTGTTGAAATGCTTCACAGAGTTTTAGTTTATCTCTTTGTATTCTGCCTTCTTTTTTCTTTTCTTTTTGGATTTTTATGTTAATGTGATGCTAAAACTGTGATCGTAAATCTTTGGGTCCAAGTTGTAGTAATGTGCTTTAAGTTGCAAAAAACAAACAAAAATGTGTTTTTCAATTGTTAACAAAAAGAGCGCTTGATATGGTTTCTTATTCTGGTGTACAGGAACGAAGTGGCCAAGTTTAAGCTACTTTTGCAATTTGTTGATGTGCAATCTTATAGCATTGGTAGAAGGGAATGGAGGTTGTTGAATGCCAAATGATGAGAGTTACTTTTTGCGCTGCATTGTTGTCCAAGGTTGTTGGTTTCCAATGGCTGATTTGTTCACTTATCTAAGATCATTTGTGACCTTGAGAAGTAAATGATTATCCATGTAAATCTTTGATTGTAATATTTTATTCTAGAGAAATCCAATTGAATTATAGTAAGCAATTGTTTTCTATAAGAATGATGTGCTTTTTCTCTCAATTGTTGCTCCCTTTGTCTCTATTAACTATTTGCTCCAATAAATATTTGGTCTTGGCTAAGTGATCCCTTAGTCACTGTTTTGTTAAGAGATCTTGGTTTTCTTTATACTTTTTGAAGAAGTAATAAAAGTTGGGAGATTTCTTTGTACATGGTTTATGAGAAATTTGATATGAAAGTTTGCAACAATTGTAAAATTAACAAGCAATTATGCAACTTACTTGAATTACTAGCTAGTTTTAATACTAAAAGGAGCTGGTTTAGACACAAAAGAAATTAGGATTGCAACACAAATGGTTTTATACCAGCAATTACAACATTTAAATTTGAAAAACAAGGAATCACAACCACTAAAATGAAGGAAAGAAAATAGCTAATAACTAACGCGCTAGGACTTGAAAACAATAGACTCAATAAACACAACTGGTTCTTTGACCTAACTGAATTAGAAAACAACTCCACCTACCTGATAAACATCACACTAAACTGATTTCTGTAACTCCCAGAAATGGTTCATAACACACAACAATAGAACAACTATGTAACCCCAAAATGATAACAAGGGTCTATACAAAAGGAGCTCAAATCTTGTGTTTTAAATGGTTCACATAAGCTAATAAACTAATCAAACATTATTTATTCCACATGGCTGAATATAAATCAACATTACAAGAAATTGATAAGCATTCTATGAGCATCTACCCAACACTATAAGATAGCTAAAGCTTATTAAACCCGATCTAAACTAATATTGAAATACATGGGACTTAAACTTCATCTTCATCTCCATCTCCTTATCAACATGGATGTGTTTAACTTGATCCCTATCAATATGTCACTCCAAAAATGTTGCATAATTTGGTCTTGCATGCTTGCCGTGATATACATGTAACAAATCTGATAGATAAAATATACAAGAGCATCATTGTTTCTTTCTTCTTCAGCAAACCCAACAGAATAGAAGCATCGCATGCATGCACTACCAAAAAAAAATTATTATTACAAAGAATGAACCAAAATCTGAAAATTCCAAGCTTGCTTGCAAACTTTAGTTGCATCTAAAAGAAAAAATCTTCAAATTGCAAAGATGAAAACAAGCAATTCTTCCATGAAAAATGATTAATGGCTGAAAATCAAGGTTTAACATTTTAATTTATACTATGCAAACAACCTAAAACCGTTTCAAGTTGCATTTTTCAAACACCATTTATGCAAAATTATCAAACACATGTAAATAATAATTTCTTTATAAAAAAAGTCATGCTCTCACATAAACCTCATTCATGCCAAAGCTTGATATAGTATATTATTGCTGATCATGCTCTCTTCCTTTGAAATTTTTTTGGAACAATTCGGTGGGTTATTCTTATGAAAAGCATGCCAATTATGAAGTGTTCCAACTAATTGCTTATTTGGGAAACACAATTAGATATATACAGATAAGAAAGAGTTTCTTAGAAAAGAAAATAAGAGTTGAAATGAGAACCCATAAACAAAAATATTGCCACTACTAGTGAAGGATTTTTTTTTTTGGGTCATTATATGTGATTTAGGTTTGGGTATTTTGGTTGGATTGATTTTGATTTTTGGTATTTGGGTTAGATTTTGCTTTGATTAAGTTATTTGGTAGAATTTTTTATATTAAATGATCACATAAGAACTTTTGAAGTGGAATATAGATTCCACAAGTTTATGTGCTTAGTGCTCTTTATCTTAAGTGACCAAATAGTGGTCACCTCAGTAGAAATATATTTGAAGCAAAAAAAAAAAAAAAAAAAGTTTTTCTGTAGATGCATAACAAATTAGAAAGTTAGTTAAGTTGGAACTTTTACTGTTAAATGAGTGGCTTTAGGTTTCTCAAAAAAAAAAAAAAGGCGGTTTGAGGGGTTTAAAAGACTGTGAGGGAACGGTTTATGCATTTGGGGTCAAATATGGTTTGGACACTATGATTTGGTGATGGTTTAGGTGTTTATGATTTACCCTTCCTAAAAAATCCCTAGCATAAGCACTCTAGGTGTGGCATATGAACTCAAATTAAAGACTACTTGAAAAAACAAAGAGCTCAGATTAGAAACCTCTTTGGTAATACAATTCCAAAAACTATAGGTATGATTCCCAAGTAAACTAGAGGCCACTGTCTTATACATATCTCAATTTATATCTCTTCCTGTTAAAGGAAGTTACTGACTTTTACATTTTCTTTGAAGGAAACACTTAAGCTCTTAGTAACTTTTGCTCCGTTCTTATATCTTTAATTAGATGAAATCTACTTCTACATTTTGGATTATTTCTCCCTTCGCAGTGCCATTTTATGATTTGAGTCGATTTCCATGGCCAGTAGTCTCTTATGTTTTCTGTTACAAATTTAATGAGCCCTCTCATAACGGTGGAGAAAGGAATAAGGGAGCACATTTCATAGAATTATTCACAACTTTATGATTCAAATAGGTAATTTTACACTTGGTGATGGCAGAAGTGGAGTTTCAATATTTGGTGTGAAGTTTGCCAATGAGAACTATAAACTAAAGTACACCAGGTTAGGAAATTTAGAGTCCTACCTACCAGAATTCTTTGTTCAATGAGAAATGTCTTCCAAAAGTTTATGGCAATCTAATGTGTTTGATTGGTTTTGCCCCTATAGTGTATTTTCTATTACTTGGGCTGTGTTTTTTTTATTTATATTTTTTTTTATGTTACTTATCAAAACAAATGTGTTTGACTGGGTTTTACAGATTTTTGTAGAATAGCTTTCATTTTGGGAACTCTTTATTTATTTATTTATTTTTTCTATTTTCAAACCAATGCCATTTGGGTTCTAAATATTGCTCTATATTCTTGGAGGTAGTCACACTTAAAAGATATTGATTGGAATGCAGGCTTTTTAAAAGAGAATTGTGATTTTGCTTATATGACAAAAAGATTTCAATTCTGCTTTTCAATCTTTTATTTATTTTTGCATTCAACTATTTAGAGTTGATACATTGATTTTGTTTCTGATTTGTTCACTTCATTGAAATAGTATCATCTCATGCTTATGTTGTTTGATGATGTGCGATTTTATAACTTTTCGAAATCCAATATTTGTGCAGTGAGGTTGATTTTTAGTTAATATATTTGTTTCTGATTTGTACTGAGGGCTGACATGAACCTACTTAAATGATTTCAATGTAGGTTAATTCCAGATATCAAATTACAAGGTCACTTCGTTCCATGCTGCTGGGTACAACACTAAACAGTATCATAAATTGACTTTGGACAAGATTTACCAGATCAAGCTCCACAACCCTGAAGGAAGTGCATCACATTTGCTCTTATATTTTACTTGAAATACCCAAAATGCCAAGAATTGATGCTACTATTACCAATGCTAATAAACAAGTAAATCGCTGTCCTAGAAGAACTCCCATAAAGGAAGAAGAATTAATTCTAAAATCAATTATTTAAATTAAAGAGTATTTTAAAATATTTAGTATAATTTTTTTTTTCAATGAGTTGCGGAGAGATTTGCCATTGTATTAATTTTGGTGCAATTCTTTTATTGAATATAATCACCTGTGCATAGTATTTCTAAAATCAATGTATCAACTCTAAATAGTTGAATGCAAAAATAAATAAAAGATTGAAAAGCAAAATTGAAATCTTTTTGTCATATAAGCAAAATCACAATTCTATTTTAAATAGCCTGCATTCCAATCAATATCTTTTGCGTGTGACTACCTCCAAGAATATAGAGCAATATTTAGAACCCAAATGGCATTGGTTTGAAAATAGAAAAAATAAATAAATAAAGAGTTCCCAAAATCAAAGCTATTCTACAAAAATCTGTAAAACCCAGTCAAACACATTTGTTTTGATAAGTAACATAAAAAAAAACATAAATAAATAAAAAACACAGCCCAAGTAATAGAAAATACACTATAGGGGCAAAACCAATTAAACACATTAGATTGCCATAAACTTTTGGAAGACATTTCTCATTGAACAAAGAATTCTGGTAGGTAGGACTCTAAATTTCCTAACCTGGTGTACTTTAGTTTATAGTTCTCATTGGCAAACTTCACACCAAATATTGAAACTCCACTTCTGCCATCACCAAGTGTAAAATCACCTATTTGAATCATAAAGTTGTGAATAATCCTATGAAATGTGCTCCCTTATTCCTTTCTCCATTGTTATGAGAGGGCTCATTAAATTTGTAACAGAAAACATAAGAGACTACTGGCCATGGAAATCAACTCAAATCATAAAATGGCACTGCGAAGGGAGAAATAATCCAAAATGTAGAAGTATATTTCATCTAATTAAAGATATAAGAATGGAGCAAAAGTTACTAAGAGCTTAAGTGTTTCCTTCAAAGAAAACGTAAAAGTCAGTAACTTCCTTTAACAGGAAGAGATATAAATTGAGATATGTATAAGACAGCAGCCTCTAGTTTACTTGGGAATCATACCTATAGTTTTTGGAATTGTATTAACAAAGAGGTTTCTAATCTGAGCTCTTTGTTTTTTTAAATAGTCTTTAATTTGAGTTCATATGCCACACCTAGAGTGCTTATACTAGGGATTTTTTAGGGAGGGTAAATCATAAACACCTAAACCATCACCAAATCATAGTGTCCAAACCATATTTGACCCCAAATGCATAAACCTTTCCCTCACAGTCTTTTAAACCCCTCAAACCACCTTTTTTTTTTTTTTTTGCTTCAAATATATTTCTACTGAGGTGACCACTATTTGGTCACTTAAGATAAAGAGCACTAAGCACATAAACTTGTGGAATCTATATTCCACTTCAAAAGTTCTTATGTGATCATTTAATATAAAAAATTCTACCAAATAACTTGATCAAAGCAAAATCTAACCCAAATACCAAAAATCAAAATCAATCCAACCAAAATACCCAAACCTAAATCACATATAATGACCAAAAAAAAAAAAAACCTTCACTAATAGTGGCAATATTTTTGTTTATGGGTTCTCATTTCAACTCTTATTTTCTTTTCTAAGAAACTCTTTCTTATCTGTATATATCTAATTGTGTTTCCCAAATAAGCAATTAGTTGGAACACTTCATAATTGGCATGCTTTTCATAAGAATAACCCACTGAATTGTTCAAAAAAAATTTCAAAGGAAGAGAGCATGATCAGAAATAATAGATATGCAAGTTAGAACGGAACAAACCATAACATTTAGTACAAAATTCTTTTAAGATTTCTTAGGTTTCTTTCTTGAGTGTTCAAACTACCAATTTATAGTAAAATATTTACTACTTAAACAACCAATAAAAAAATGTAGCAAATGCAAACAATAACTCAATTGAGCTCCCAATATTTCAGAAAATAAAGATCCAAAGCTTTAAATCCGCAAAACTATGATGTGTGAAAAGAAAGAAGTGAAAGGATGGAAGTCATATCCAAAAAATATAATGTGATCACTCAATTTAGTGCCACTGAGGTCCTATTCTCTCACAATACATTCATCAAAAAACTGATATGCATCTTCAACTAACATTGTTCTTTTCAAAGAAAGGACAATAACCTCCAAATACTTTATATGCTTTCTCACCAAAGTATCTCTAATGATGCCAACACAAAGTTTGCAGAAAATTATGAAAGCATTAAATGATTATAAACCAATTGAAGATGAATGATCCACACAGGCTAAGAACTACAATAATACAGAGGGAAAAAAACAGACCATATTTAGTGGGGATAATGCAAGCAGAAGAACAGAGACAAAGGCAAACACAAAACTCAAACAATACGATTCATACAAGCTAAGAACTACAATAATTCTTTGCATCGGAGTGGTAAAGGTTGAGCATGAGAAAATCAATTCCAAGCTATAAATATTTATTGATATAAACATGTTCAGAACTCTGTTATAAAAGAATCAGCCACAGGAAATTACAGAAGGCTACCGATATAATTCATATGTCATCTAAAATATAACTCAGTTAAATATGATTATGCAAGATGAGCATGGTATTAGATATTATCTTAAAATAGATAAGATTGCTGAACTAATAAATTTCTACTTGGCTCAAGACATACCAGCAATATTTATTTCAAGATCAGAGAAGGTATTCTTTTTCATCTCTTTGAAGGCTTATAAGATGCAAAGATAAAGCGCATAAAATATTGAAAATTATATCAAGATTCAAAATCAATGTTAGGTTTTGGAGTTGAAGGAAAAAAAAAAAAAAAAAACTTGAAACAGAATGGTGGTTGGGGGGCTGCAACAGCAGGCTTCGGAAGTGGGGTGGGTAGATCAAGCAGGGCGGCGGCAGCGACTGGAGGTGCATGAACTCTAGGTCAGTCTCTGCCTCACTAGGTTGATTGGCTAGTCAGTGGGTGTGTATCAATGGCAGTGAGGTGAGTCTCGCAGGGTGGACGACGGCTGTGGTGGGGGTGGCTTGGATGGTAGCGGCGTGGTTGGCAGAGTCACTAAGAGGGTGTTTGGATTGGAAGTATCTCAAAACTCAAAACACATAACTCAAAAACATCACTCATTTCTCAAAACTCTATCTCACTCAAAACCCAAAACTGAAAATCTTTGTTTGGCTCCAATATCTCAAAACCGTGCCCCACATCTCAGTACTCAATTTTTTTCACTTTTTGGTGGAGCCCACAGCCTGCACAGGTCAGAAGGTTGGTTTTCTCTCGCACGTGTCCTCTTCTCTCTCCTTTCACCCAAAACACTGTTTTGTCTTCCTATCTCCACAGACACACTCACACACACCCCAAATGTAAGAGAAAGGTTTGTGGTTTTTTCTTTTCCTTTTCCTTCTCTATGCTTCTGCCTCCATATCCTGAAGACCCATCGCCTGCAAACAGCATTACTGAAATATCAACATTTTCACAAATGTCACCAAAACTATTTTATAAACTCATCAAATACATAAATAAAGAGGCCTTAATTGCTTTAATAGTGATATCTTCACATACACATTGGATATATATATATATCAAATACATAAATAACCTGTGCATTATCAACAATGCTTTGACATAAATAAACTAATCAAAATACATAAATATCAACATTCTGACATAACCTATGCATTATCAACAATGCTTTGACATAACCAGTATGCATTGTAAACAATCTAATTTGTTTACATATCCAGGAAACAATATATCTATATATATAAAAATAAAATTTGAATGTTAACATAAAGATGATATAACATATTCCATTGTCAAATTATAGGAATAATATATAAGTTACAAAATACATTGTCAACAAGGCTTTGACAATGAAGATATATACTGACCCCCAAATAAACTATAGTTTAATAAAGTAAATGGCAAACATGTTATATTTAATTTAAACACCATGTTAGGGAGTAATGCATAGAAACTAATCAAAGTCATTTGTCGTTTATAATCCCAGGTTGTAATTAATACATTCTATCCAGTTCTGAGCTTCAATCAAATTTTCTTTAGAAATATTTTAAGTGGTGGTCTAAACCAACTAGACCCTTATTGGCTCTTCATAGGTCGTGGTCTCCACCACTGTCTACTCTCAAAACTACAAAATCTTGCACCTTCAGGAAACAATTTCCACAAATACCTCTTGCTGTGTATGATAACCTTGGTCAGATTTACGCTAGGAAGTAAACATGACACTTATGCTAAAAACTACAAAAGCAGACAATCTACGAGAAAGAATAAAAATCATTTCCTTACTAAGATAACTTTCTGAAATCTGTGAGGCTACCAAGTGTAACAAATATCCCAGCACAACAATGCGTTACTTTATAGATCATAGGTTTTAATAATATGTCAATGTGGGTCCTTTTGGCCTTTTGAAAGATCAAACAAAATTTGTCTTCCAGAATTATGTACAGAAAGTGAGATCCAAACAAATCCAGAGGATGCAACCTCAAGTTTTATAGAATTACAAAACAAAGTTACAAAATAAAAGTGATGACTCAATCTGATCCAAGAGAATGAATAAACCCAGTTGTACACTTTGTTACTAGAAAGAAAGCAGCCACTCTTGTCAAGAAGAAATGACCAGAGATATTGAATTTATAATAAATCACACACAGAATCCCTTCAAGTGATTATAAAGGAGTGCTTCAAAATATGAAATTTCTGATAAACCATCAATATAAAGAAAAGAAGGGAGACAGAAGCAACGAAATATTTATTAAAGACCCAGCACACACAAAGGCAAACTAAGTCACAAAAAGATGGGATTATACAATAACCCATAACATATACCCGAATCAAAGTTTCTCAGTCCACATTTCATCACAGACAAAGTCAATTATTTTACAAAACTCATCAGACACAAATTTCATTATTTTACAAAACCCATCAATATTTAGAGAAACTGAAAAAAAACATTGAAACACAAACAAAATCAAAACAGGGCACCTGAACAAAAACTTTGAAATACAAACATTGAAATTTAGAGGAATACAAAACAGAGCAAGGTGGGTTTACGGAGGGAGAGAGAGAAAACGTGGTCACCTGAGCAGAGGTCGGAGCTGATGAACTGACTGATGTCGACGCAGGTGAGAGATGAGGGTGTGGGTGGTGCTAGGTCTTTGCTTGGATGGGTTCTTCTCTCAACCGTGCCCCACGCGTGAGATTATGAGATGAACAACACCACTGGAGTTTGATAGAAAGCTGGGTCTCAGAAATGTTACTCCTCGGACAAAATTATTACACCCCAATTCGAATTCTTGATCCTCTTGTTTTTCACCACTCCAGATAATTCCCATCTTCAAATAAAATCATTATTTTTGAATTTAAGAACAAAACACAAAAACAAAAACTGAGAGGACGAGTGATTGCATTCGTACCTTGAAGCTTGGAGGCGATGAAGATGAAGATGAATATGCAGAGAGAGAGAGAGAGAGAGAGAGTCCAAACGAAAATGACTTGTATAGTGGCGGGTGGAAATTGGGTACTGGAGTCGGGTTTAAGAGGAGGAAAAAGCATGCAGCTTTTTGCAGTGAATACAGTATTTAGGTAGAATTATAAATATAAAAGCAACCCATAATATGAATATATATATATATATATATATATATATATAGTAATAGTACAAGCATGAATATGGATAATGGGGACAGTGAGCTTGCCTTGGGAGTTGGCACTGGATAATTAAACGACGAGTTTGTCCTTTTGCTGATGATTTTACCGTGAAAGTTTTGAGACCAATGTTCCAATCAGACCGTTTTTAATCTCGGCGGATTTTATTCTAGTACTGTTTCAATTTCTTTTATGTGCGTCAAATTACTTTTTCCTAAAAATAGTTTGCATTTTGAATTTTATAGTACTGTTTCGATCCCTCTTTAATTTAATAAACTAGTTCTTAATCCGTACGCATGAAAAAATTCAATAAAAATTAAATAAAATATAGATATAATACCTTATATTATATGCAAAGTTTCAAATTAAGGGTCCGTTTAGATACAGTTGAAAATTAAAAACTGAAAATACTATAGCAAAATAATTTTTAAATGTGTAAATAGTACTGCAGGTCCCATTTTTAATTAAAAAAAAAAGGCTGAAAAGTACATGAACAGTGCATCACTGTGCAGTTACTGTTTACGCACAGTGGTGAACAATACATCATGTCTCCTGTTGAAATCTGTGCACAGGAAAAAAAAAAAAAAAAGGTCTGAAACGTGAAACGTTGACGCCAGTCTCCCTATCCAAACCCACCCAAAGGCTCTCGCTTTCACGAGGTCTGAGAAAGGAGGGTTGGTAGGTAACTTTATCTATAGTTTATAAGTTTAAAAATTTAATCTGGGATGTTACCAGTTTGTGTTGAAAATGCTGAATCTTGGCCCAACTGAGATACTATGATGTTCCATAATGCCCTGTTAGCATGACTTGTCATCAAGACTTATCTTTTCTTTTTTCTTTTTTTAATTGGTAAGTTACACACGCATCCCATAGGTTTATATGTCTATGATCTTACCATTTGCTTAGAACTTATAAGGCGAGGAGTGCCAGTTGAGCTAGAGAGCTCGTTGGCTTTATATCTTTTTAAGGTTCTTGTAATTAAGATTGTCCTATTTATATTTGCAACTGTGACTGTGATGGATTTGTATTTTTTGGTTACACAATAGAAGTGTCCTCTTCAATGTGCTTGCTGCCAGTTCTGAAAAAAGATTTAGAAATGAACACCTTCTTTTATCATCCATTATCAGTTTTTGGTTCAACCGTGATATTTCTATCCAAGTGATTTGAAAGTGTTTCTATGCGGATATCTTAGTATTAGTAGTTCAACTATGCTACTATGACATGCTGTTAAAGAAATAGTCCCACCTAGATTGTTCTTTGTGACACATTTTAGGACTCCTCTGTATTTTTTGTGGACATTATGTTGCTTGTTAAATAAGTCACATTGTTTATCAGGTATAAAGTTAAAATAAGTTAACATCTTATGTTATCTTCAAACTATACTTAGGTTCATCAAATTGTTATCAGTTTTAGCAACTTCTTTGCCCTTTTATTTTCTATATGCATGGGTCTTTGAGTAAATTAGAAGCAAAATAAGTGTTTTTTGTTCTTGATAAATGTTTTACAGACATGTCAAGCCTAGGGCGGAGAGGAATTCATTTCTTTCACAAACGAAATGCTGCAAATGTCCCTGCTGATTTGCTAGAAAAGGGCCAAAGTCGTGTTATTGATGCTTCCCTTACACTTATCCGTGAGAGGGCAAAGCTTAAGGTATATGTTGATGTTTGTTTTGAAAACTTTTATCATGTTGTTGTAGTTATTATTAGTTTGTTGTCTTGTGTAATTCTATGTGCTAGTAATTTGATATAAGATGATCTGAATCAGAGCTTTGCAAAAAGGCACAATACTGAAAAACTTATTATTGATTTTTGTTAGGGAGAGCTTGTCCGTGCTTTAGGAGGTTCTGTTGCATCGACATCTCTTCTTGGAGTACCTTTAGGACATAACTCATCATTTCTTCAGGGGCCTGCATTTGCACCTCCTCGCATTAGAGAGGCTATCTGGTGTGGTAGCACAAACTCAGCAACTGAAGAAGGTATGAACAGTAGTTTGCCTCTGGACTGACGGTTGGAAATCATAAGCATTTAACTATTGTAGGATAAGTTGTGTCTGCATGGTGCATATGCCTTCAATTGATTGCTGATGGATGTCTCTAATAATATTTTTAGTGTTTTGCGTTTTTTGGTTCATGTTCTCATGGAGTCTATATATGGTAGGACAAATTCAGATCTTAACCTCTCATATAAATTTGAGTTCTGAACATTTTCGTTGCAAAGTCGTGTTGATGAATACTAATAACACCTGATCAGTCAGTCACATTTAGCAATTTATGTGTGCACTGTGACATACTGACATTGATGCTGGGAAATGCAGGGAAAGAATTAAAAGACCCACGGGTGCTAACTGATGTTGGCGATGTCCCTGTCCAAGGAATTAGAGATTGTGGTGTGGATGATGACAGACTGATGAATGTCATAAGTGACTCTGTCAAGCTAGTTATGGAAGAGGTGAGATGTCCTTTTCTGTTAGCTTCCATTTCAAATTATGGGCATCACTTATTGGAATTTCTAAATTACAACCTAAGTGGTTTCCTCTGGTAAGATCTTTGAATTAAACCCTGCAGCATTGTCCTGTTTTGGTCTAGTTTAATCAAATATTTTTCCCGGCTAGTTATGTTAGATGTTCTTATTGTTAAAAGCTTTTTGCAATTTTCCTTCTTCTTCACTGATATGCTCCTTAGGGTTAATTCTATGTACTTGCTGAATGTTATGTGCAATACTTGTCATTCACTTGATGCTGTCTAGATTGACTTGTTTTTACTTTATATCTTTGGAGCTTCTTGGCAATTCTAGTCAACTACTCCAAGAAGAAACTCATCAATAAGATTATTTGTGTCTTAGATTAATTGTCAAAAATTAATCAAGCTAAACATTTGGAGGGTCCCAATTTTGGGTTGTCACTATGAGATCGCATAGTAAAATGGCAAGGGTGTGGTTGTGTCAAGAATTCTAGCTTCTCTTCCAATGGTTTTGGGACCAAATGGCATCTCCACATCACTAAAAGAAGAAATGGAGAATGAGGACACAAGTTCAGTCCTGTATGGCTTAGTGAGAGGAGTTTACTTTTCCCAAAAAAATGGGGGGGGGGGGGGGGTGTTTAGGATTTTGCCTTTTCTTAGTGCCTTGAACAAGTGGAATAAATTCAGCCACCTTTAACATGTGATAGAATGGAAGTCAGCTAGTCCGTTTGGTGTGGTGCTTGTTTTACATGCTTGCTTTGGCCAAAGAGATCTGTTCCCTTGAAAGCTTCAGTGATATTGTCTGTTTTATGAAAATGTTTGGAGCATTTGGTGTGAGATTTTACTATCCAATAATTGTCTATTGCCAACTACCTTTTGGTTTAAAATGGTCATTTTGATCCTAATGAGACCCATGCTCTTTCAGGCTCCGTTACGCCCATTAGTTTTAGGTGGTGATCACTCAATATCGTGTCCTGTTGTAAGAGCTGTTTCTGAAAAGCTTGGGGGCCCTGTAGATATTCTTCATCTTGATGCCCATCCGGATATCTACCATTCCTTTGAAGGAAATAAGTATTCTCATGCTTCTTCTTTTGCCCGTATTATGGAGGGTGGTTATGCTCGGCGGCTTTTGCAGGTAGACTTTTATCATGTATTATGATATTAAATGCAGCCTTGTATTTTCTGTTAACTTATATTGACCAAATAATTATTTTAATGGCTAATTAGATATACTGACCTTTGAAGTTCATACCTTTCTTGCACCTCACAAATTGATTCATGAATTCAAGTTTTGTGCCTCAACGCATTTGTCTTGTACCCGCCATCTTCAGTTCAATTTCTGCATTGAAGCTTTTCTCAATAAGAATTTTAGGTTGATTGGTACACTTCTAAAGAGTTCTGTTCTACAAAATTTTGCCACTATGGTAGCCATCTTGAATACTCACTTTGACTTTTCAATGTATTCTAACTCATCTTTTTGCTAGTTATGTATGCTCAAAGTACCCATAGTGAATCCTCAACCATGGATTTGAGAGCGGAGGTTAATCGGTCCAAACACATGAAATGATCAATAATAAGATATACTGACATAACTAACCGCTATACCTCCTCTAGACCACAAATCATATCAGGCTATAAGTTGCCATAGAATCACAACAATTTTATTTTAAAATTAGTTGCGGAACCCTGTTATTAAAAATATCTGAAATGCATTGTAGTTTTTGGAATAACAAATATTCATATAACAAATTGGTCCTAGTTAAAACATCAAATCTCATGCTTAATTTTCTATCTGGCATACCATAGATCAGATATTGACCTTGTCAGTGATGATTGAAATTCGAGATTGATCTGGGTAAAAATCAGCTAAGGATTTATCCATCAAGAGAAAGTAATGATTGAAATTCGAGATTGATCTGGGTTGGTGACTTTTTGATTTCAATCTGCTGAAACATTTATTCCTTTTATTTTTTTGGCATTTTGACATTGTCATTTAGTGTCCTTGGCTGTTGAATTTGAATAAATTTCTAAGATTTTAGGGAAATTTTGACCCCATTCATCTGTGAAAATATCTATATCTGGAGATAACGTATTGACCTTCCCATGCAATTTACTATATTATCATACCTTTAATTCTTCTTTTCTTATCCCCTTCACTAAACCAGCCCTGTTATTAATATTTTGATAGGTTCTGCATCAAAACTTGCTAATTATAAGTAATAAAGCTGAGTCTGGATTTTAAATATTGAACTTAAATGTCAACTTTTCAGGTTGGTCTTTAGATCAATAACAACTGAAGGGCGTGAACAAGGCAAAAGATTTGGAGTGGAGCAATTTGAAATGCGAACCTTTTCAAGAGATCGTGAATTTTTGGAAAACCTGGTCTCTCTCTCTCTCTCTCTCTCTTCTTTTGTCTTCTATTCTCCTAACTCTTTTTGGTTTTTGCTTGAACTTTTATGCTCTTCATTTAACTATGTATATCCAAGTCACTCTATGTTTATACACAAATATATAGATATGTATTAAGATGTGTGGAAATTCATTTTAGTGGAAGTATATTTAAGTTCTGCAAGTATTAGAAAACCTGTTAATCTGTGAAATACATTAAAAAAAAAAATCTATGATGTGAAACTGTAAAAATGTCCTTTATAGATAAGTCAGGACATTTGCTTTTTCAGTCATATAAGTTTCATGTGCTGTGTATGTGGCCAATCAATTTGAATTTAGCTATGGAGTAATGAGTTGCACTAACAAGGACAGTATCTAATATATAGTCAATTATGGGTTGAAGTGAGTCAATTAAGTCTTACACTTCTCTCAATGAAGTCCATTACTTGAATCTTGCTAAAGCCATGAATAGTGTTGTACCTGGATCTGTTTTAATTTTGATCCTATTGGAGATATTTTTGAGGCTAAAATATTATTTTGGTCCCTAGACTTTACGAAAAGTTTGTTTTTTCATTCCTAAACTATTGAAAATATTTCAATTTATGTCCTTAAACTTTAAAAAATATATTTTTTCATCCCTGAACTATTAAAAAAGCTCTTTTTCATCCTTATTTTTGTCTCTAAACTATTGGAAAAAAAAAAAAAAAAAAAAAAAACTTTTTACATAGTTTAGGAATGAAATAAGAATTTTTAAAGTTTAGGAACCAAAATAATATTTTAGCCTATTTCTGATCGTTGGTGAAATGAATTTTACTTGTGATGGTGTACACTGAAATAATCTATATGCATTTATTATATATGCTAAAAATCAGTAATCTAAATCTCATGTTAAACTGTCAATGACCTTTGGATCAAATGTCATTTCCTGGTCTTTCCAACGAGCCTCAGGTTCAAATCCCCCTTCCCCCACTTAAATGTTCAATAAGGATCTCATGCTAGACTTTCCATTTATCCCTTAACATCCACCCTTCCCCCACCCCCCCCTGTTTTCTTGGCTCTGTGTGTGTCTGATTAACTTCTTAAAACCAAATTTAGAATATAGGATAATAATTTTGGTCAAACAGGTGCACATGGTAGTAGTGGAATCTGTAAATTTCATTTTGATTATCTAAAATGTCCTTTGACAGAAACTTGGGGAGGGTGTAAAAGGCGTGTATATCTCAATAGATGTGGATAGTCTTAATCCTGCTTTTGCTCCTGGAGTGTCTCACATTGAGCCAGGGGGTCTCTCTTTTCGTGATGTTCTCAACATCCTCCACAACCTCCAAGGTAATGTTGTTGCTGCAGATGTGGTTGAGTTCAACCCACAACGTGACACTGTTGATGGTATGACTGCAATGGTAGCTGCTAAGCTGGTGAGAGAACTGACAGCAAAGATATCAAAATTATAGACCCTGTGGCTTCCCCTCAAGATTTTCAAATTGTTCACTGATGTACCGGCAATAATCAATGCTTACAGCATACCAAAAATTAGTTCATCCTTTGGTTTCATAAAAGGATATGGACTTAGAAATATACTTACTGTCCGTTACTGAGAAAACCTTTTTCCGGGATTTTTGTATTTGGGTTTAAATAAAAACTAGTCATGATAATGTTACAACTGTTACGGTCAGTACATTGTTGTACTTAATCTCCTGCCAAAAAGATAAGAAAACAGCTATTATCTAGTTCAATGTTGTGTCTCTATGTTTTAGAGTTGAAGGTTGAACTATAGAACTAATGCTTCCCGTGTTTTGATCACAACATTAGCTAAATTGCTTATGGTGTTGTAACAAAAATAAACTCTTTTCCGAAGGTCCTCTGCTTTGATTCTTTCTTTTACAGTAATAATTGAAACTAGAATCAGATGTTTTCTGCTTTCTTCATTCCTGTCCGAGTAAATAGATGCTTATCACCATAAAATTAACATTCTCATAAGGACCATATAGGCAATGAGGGCGTAAATTTATTTGGAAAAAACATATTTTTGATCCTCATAAGGATGGATATCTTCATTTGACTCGTGTTTTGAAAATTTTTATTTTGATTTTTGATTTTTTTTTATTAAAAATTTTCATTTTGGTCTTAGTGTCTGGTGACAAACTTGAAGAATAAAATATAAATAATAAGTTAACATTAAAGAAAGAAAAGTACTCGTATTCTAATTTAAACTCATACTTGAAATTACTTTTTTGTCCATTAAAATTATTGTAAAGTTATTTGGTTAGAATTGTTGTTCTAATTAAACTCAATTGAAATTACTTTTTTTGCCTATAGTAAAATTGTAAAATTATTTGGTTCTAATTTAAACTCATGTTTTTTAGGCCAATCTCACATAAAATTGTTGTATTATTTCTCTTAAAAAATCCACATCATCATGTTAAGAAATAAAAATTCCCCGTTAAAAGAGTTCTTCCTTCTCTAATTTTAATATTAAAGAAAATATGAGTGTTTTTTGTTAAGTTTCAGACACCAAATATCCATAACCCACAGATTCGAACTACCTGCGATTTTTGTTTTCCTTCATTTTCTTTGGTAACCAAAAAAATCAACTTTCTCACCTCCCGATCTCGCTCTCCTTTAAACTTCGTTTTTCGTTGCTCAAATAATTTTTCTAGATTCACTTCGAATGCAATAAATTCTAACATATTCACTATAGACGTAACGTAATAAAATTCTATCAGTCACTACTGTCGCAAATGTAATAAAAACCAATTTAGCTTCACAGCGACCGCAATGGAAACAAAACTACGTCAAATGAAGTAGAAATCAGAAATAAACCCGTTCTTCTTGACAACTAGTTACCCTGTTAGGTAATACGTTAACAAACTGCAAATTTTAACTTACGTTGTAGGAGTTTCCCCTTTAGGAGAAACTCCTCCAAAAATAGGCGTATGCCACTATTTGCGGCGTGCACACGGTATTCTTTAGTAAAAGGCGAAAGAATAGTTCGCTCTGTGCTCACCGCGTGGCTGCGTGAGTTGCTAAAACAGAGGAATGCTCTTTTTATCAGAACTTTCTTACACAAACATTGTCAAATGTATCCGATGTGGGACAACTATGTCACTTTGAGAGTGCACCCCAAACAACGCTACATACAAACAAACATTGCCAATTGCCATGCATGTAGTTTGTGCTTCTGATTCCCCCCAAAAAACAACTGACCAATGAAAAGAAGAATCAATAAGGATTGAGGACACTGCCCATTTCCTAGGCTAAGCAACTACTGAGCAAGTGCAAGGGTCTCATTGGAGAAGCCAGAAAAAGCAAGTGAATTGTAAGTCTATATTTCACCTCCATGTTTAACTTCCATTTCGCTTGGTTCTTCTTGCTTCTCCAATTATATATCTTTGTACTGCTTAGCACACACGACAAATAAAGCTAAATTAAGCATGTTCAAAGCAGCTGATAGAAAGAAAAGCCTATCAAAATGACCATAATTTAAATTAGGAGGAACCCATCCTGACTTGCTATGCTTAGATGTTATTTTTGTCACCACTGTCAACATGGTTGTTGCTACATAGCTACCTATTGCTGATGAAGACATAGACAAACTCTAATCCCCATACTTTTCAATCCGTCTGGCGTTTGAGAACCAAAAAACTCCATTTGGGCCACATAAACAAATGCTTTTGACACTCCTAGTCGTTGTAGCTCACTTAGAGGTTTTGGTTCCTTCTAAGTTAATTTCACGTAGAGGGGAAGAATGATTGCTTCGTATGATATAATGAATTTGGATGTGCTTACAATGTCAAAGGCAGTCATCGCTGGAGGAATGTGAACTTTTGAGACTATTGTGTTCATGGCAGCACCTTGCTCAACAAAAAGAGAGCATTTGAATGAAGACTACAGAGGGAAAGATGGTGCAAAGCCACAGCGGCAACAGCCTAAGTATGCATTTCACTTCTTCAATCTGTGTAACGGTGCAAAGTTGCCATAGATTCATGTCGTCCGAGGTAGTAATGGCAGCTCGATCAAGGAATCTGCTTGTCAAAAATAGATGAACACAGGTATTAACATCCTCTCTTTTTAAAATGGATCCACTCCACTTTATACAGATAGTCTCCCTCTTGGACTCTACAGCTAATAGTCCTTTTATTTTGCAGTTATATAGGCTAATTTTATTGCACACCAAACACGCTCTATTGACACTTAACAAAATTATGGATGAAGGGGCTGCTAATGCAAACAAAATAAAACTTCAAGGAATAAAATTCAAATTTTTAAACTTCATAGTATAAAATTCAAGTACTTCCAAATTTTAGAGGCATAGTTTCCAGTTTAGCGAGTTTATTTTTAACTCAAATTGGTAGAAGGGTAAAATTATCATTTTACAATTCCAAGGGCTAAAATTCAACTTATATTTGATTTTTTTGTTACTTACAAAATTTGTGGTAGCACAGAATATAGGAAGATGTCTCACCACATATAGCTTCTATTTCTTAATACTAATATTTAGAGCTTCCTTCTTCTCCAACAAAAAATAAATAAAAATTACCCCATAATCTAGAGGGCTTTAGTTGTGGTGAAAAGAAAAGTGTTTATTTTGCCTCATATTAGAATAAATAATTTAAGCTAATTTTTATATTTTTCTTAAAATCACTTCATCCAATTCCATGATAAATAGAGATTTTGAAATTCTTCAAGAAACAATGCAATTAATCTAATTTTATTAAATTAAAAAAAAAAAAACAGCAACAACAACTGAACTCTAAGAGGTACAAGTACAACTTAATTTTTTTTTTTTATTACAATTTTTTCCCCATCCTATTTCCTCATGGTTTATTATTTTATATTTTTCTAATAATGGCAATAAATGATTTCGACTTAACAAACTAATAGGTGGTCGCCGCTACAACCAAAAGTAATCCACTTTCTCTATAGTGCCCCATAGTTCAGTTCAAGTGCTCCACTCTGCGTGTTAAGTGTGCGTGTGTATGAAAATGGCACTTTCTTCAACGCTTTGCCGCCTAAACCTTATTCCCAGACCTTGGCTTCCTTACACAGTAACCACTCTCAGAGCTCTAAAACTAAAACCCCATAAACCCCAACTCCTCCGACCCATGTGGGCACCTCTCACTCTCTCTTCCTTCTCAGTCTCAGCCCAAATTCATAGACCCCAAGATGACAATTTGATAGTTCTCGGCATCGAAACCGGCTGCGACGACACTGCGGCCGCCGTTGTATGTCACCCAAATTTCGTTTCTTTTACTTTGGCTTTCTGATGGGTGTTTCACTGTTTCTGATTTTGTGCTGTCTTTTAATGGGTTTTGGTTGTTTTTTGTGTGTTTCTATGTTTTTTGGTGGTGGGGTTTTTGGGTGAAGAGCAGTGGTGAGATTCTCAGCCAAGTTGTGTCTTCTCAGGTATATTACTTTTAATGTCTTCTGGATTTAGTTTGATAATTTCTGCTGTAAAAGATTTTTTTTTTTTTTTGGTTCATTGTAGAGGATTGCATTTATGATTTTGATTTTGCAGTCAATCGTATTTTAATACTTTTAAGGTTTTTATTTTATTATGTAAATTTAATTGTTCTTTCACTACCTCTTTTGAATGGCTCAAATTCTGAATTTAAGTTGAATATGTTACATTAAATTATTCTAATAGCTAGACTGCTTATTCATAAGATGAAGTTCTTGTAGGGAGAGCCTCTAAGTTAAACCATCAATATAAAAGGAAGCTGAATAATTTATATGCCAAGGCTGTGAACGCAGTGGTCAACTTAACTCCCATAAGGCCTACAAAGAATGCGTTTAACAATCATCAATAGACTAATAGAGGTTGGCCGCATATATTTGTCTGCATTCTATCCTAGTACCATACTCTATGTTACCTCCTTAATTAACCTGCCATTTTTTATTGCTCAAACCAATGTTATTTTTAGGTATTTTTTGGTTCCTTCAACTTGAATCAAGTGAGTCACTCATTCTCACAAGTGCATTAATCTCTCTTTGTTTTTATTTGACCAAACCATGTTAAACAACTCTATCTAATCTTTTTACCAATAAGAGTCACCTTTATCCTTAAACAAACTTCCACATTTCGCGAAATCCTGTATTTCCAATTATCTACCATAATATTTTTATTTCAACTAAGTTCATTTTATACACATATTGTTTCTTAATAACCCAATATTCAGTATCATAATAGAGCAATTGAAATTTTCTTTCCCGTTTTAACAAAGTAGGCATTCTATGATCACACAATAACATTGTGTGCTTCTCCACTTTATCCATCATGCTTTGTCTTTTGATACACACCCTCTTCAATTGCTTCATCGTTTTAAATGATCAACCCAAGATCTTGAAAGCACTCACCCTTGGGCATTTCACGGTTATCAAGTTTTACAACCAGTTAGCTTTTGTTCTTTTTTTTTTCACTAAACTTACACTACATGTAT
The DNA here is from genome assembly GCA_014183005.1 of Castanea mollissima. Classification (NCBI taxonomy): domain Eukaryota; kingdom Viridiplantae; phylum Streptophyta; class Magnoliopsida; order Fagales; family Fagaceae; genus Castanea; species Castanea mollissima. Next base: position 24,154,674 of record JACAVU010000002.1, read on the forward strand.
TTTCGAAAATGGAATTAAGAAGGCTGATAAAGATCTATGAAGCACGGGTGCGGGTGCGGGTACGGGTGCGGGTATGGGTGCGGGACTCGGCAATTTTTGAAAAAGGTGGGTGCGGGTGCGGCGGGACTCGGCAATTAAAAAATTATTAAAAATATTTTTATTTATATTTTCTATATATTTTTACTATTAAAATATTCTTAAAAAACATATTACTAATTTATTATGCCTTGATTCACAAAACAAAGAAAGAAAAAAAGCAAGAAACACAAAACACAACACAAAACCAAAAAGAAAACACAAAAGAAGCAACAAATATTCAAAATAAAATTAAGGAATGATAGATTTAGGGTTTTTGGGTCTCATTTAGAGCCGATTTCGGCAGTTGAAGCATGATTTTCGGCCTGTTTCGGCCGTTTCGGGCATGTTTCGGCCGTTTCGGTCGCCGGCCGATACGGCCCGATACGGCCGAAACAGCCGACCGATTCTGGCCGAATCGGCCCGAATCTGCTCGAATCGGCACCGCGTTGGCGCGATTCAAGCCGCGTTGGCGCGATTCAAGCCGCGTCGGCGCGAGTCGGCTGGAAAAAAAACGAAAACACGTGGCCGTCGCTGCCCGACGCGGCACCGACGCGCGAGCAGTGGCGTCCCTTGCGCGTCGCCGCGTCGCGCCGCGTCCGTGCTTCCTAGATAAAGATCCCTATATTTTCTTCAATTGTAAGAATATTGTTATATAAATCTGCTATATGAGATATAATTATGTAATAAATGGAAGTTATCTCTCTCTCTTAAAATTCTCTGTTTTAAAAGTTTTTTTTATTTTAAATTAAAGAAATTTTAAAGTTTCCTTTTCATGAAGTATAGAAATTGACTAATATCCTGTATGCTGCTAAAACATCCTAAAATATGAAGAAAAGGGCAGTCCAGAGATTTTCTTCAGAGTTGCTATACAATAGACTACTCACAGGAAACAACTTTTCTGTTGAAGAGATTTTCGCCCATTCACTATGATTTCTAATGTTTTCTGGTTGGTATGCATGATAAATTTATGTCCTACTTATATGGTTTGCCATTGTCTAATTTTAACTCTTAATTGATCAAGGCAGACCTGCTTGTTCGATATGGAGGCGTCGCTCCAAAAATGGCAGAAGAAGCACACTCGCAAGTGATTGATCAGGTGTCTTATCTGCATAACAAGTTTCCCTTGTAATGTACATCTCTTTACATGCTAGATGCTGATATTTTTGTCTATGTCACACTTATGTTTATTTTGCAAAACCCACTTTTACAGTGACAGAGACAACATATGCTACCCTAAAAATTGTTCTTGACATTCAACTCTGAAGTATTGCGGGAAAAAAGAATTCAAATGCTTGGAGCCTAGGCTATTAGGCTTATCAGCATTATAAAGGTTTCAATGCTGATCTGGGCCTAAATTTGTGCTTATTGATTTCAGGTTGTGCAAGAAGCACTTAATCAAGCTAATCTAAGTGAGGCAGATCTATCAGCAGTAGCTGTTACTATTGGTCCCGGTTTAAGCCTCTGTCTTCGTGGTAATTTGAGTGATATCTCTCTTTGTTGTGGTATCTCCTCCAAAATTATCTATTGCTTTTGACTCCAAGTAGTTGGGTATTGGCTCTGCCATCCAATTTAGAGGTGGGAAATGTCCTTGCAAGGCGTAATGATTGCTAGATAGTATGTAAATAGTAATTTCAATAGAAAAAGGATGAATGTATGCTAGAAACATGCATTGGTCTGTATTATTTTTGTTATCCTACATGTGTGCGTTTGGCAACAGATTTATTTATTTTAGCTTATTTGATTTATGTACAGATTTTTAGAACCTCAGTTTTTCTAGGTACAACTATACTTTAACCCACTTTCAGAAAATAAGCTTTCAGCCAAAAGCTGCATCCAAGTCCAATTGACAGGCTGGTTTGTCCAGTTTGCCATTTCAAATGATCAATTTATCAGATCACCATGAAAAATGCATTAGACAAAATTGTAAATAAATGGAAATACGCGATTAGAAGGGAAAAAAAGTGCTACTCATATGATTCATGTTGTTTTAGTAGGTTGTAGCCCCCTGTTCAAAGTACAATTTTTTTTTTTTTTTTTGATGAGTAAAAGTACAAGATTTTGTTGGAAAGGATGTTACAGTACTTGCTCAGGATTAATTGTAGGGAATTTTCCAAAAATTTAGAGATTGCTGCAGAATTATGAATCTTGCATCCGTGAAGGATTCTTCCTTCCCCAATTATTTCAGGTGGATTTTTTGTTTGCTTAGAATTATTTCTTCATGCAGTTGGTGTGCAGAAAGCAAGGAAAACTGCTGGTAGCTTTAATCTACCAATAATTGGTGTACATCACATGGAGGCTCATGCTCTAGTGGCCAGGTAGAATGGTAAAATCTAGACAATGCAGAATAGGTTGCAATTGAAATAAATTAGCATACACACGATACATTTAAAACACAAATTTGGTGTTATGTATTTTTGTGCTCTTAAAAAATTGAAGAAAAAATACTCCCCGGCATGAGCATAAACTGCTTAGCCTGTCAGGGATGAATGCCCCTAGATTACCTGGCTAATGGGTGAAATTAGTTGCTCATAGGTTTTGCTGGCTAGAGGCTAGTCCAAAGGTTCCCTAAGTTATCCAAAATAATAATAAAGGAAAAATAAATACTGTTGTGCATGTGCCTTTATTTGCAATAAAAATTGTAAGCTAAGGTGCTTTTCTGCATCTGAGATGTCTTTTCTGTTCTAGGTTAATGGAAAAAGAGCTGCAATTTCCTTTCATGGCCTTGCTTATTTCAGGTCAGAATCTCTGTTCGTTTCTTATTTTTGGTTTATATTAAAGAGTTTCTTATTTGTCTAAAATCTAGCTTATTTCTCATTTGATATTGTTTAAATGCTCGTTCTTATCAAATCAGCTCAATTTCATGCCATAAAAAGCATTGAATTGTGAGCACACTTCATCATGCTAGACATCATATGCAAGTCCTATTTCTTCCAGATCACAAGTCAAACTGTGGTGCATCAAAAAGGATTATGAACAGTTTAGATGAATGGGCAATAGCTGCCCCCATTCCTAGAAAAGGGAACACTCACAAAAGATAAAATTTATAACAATAAATAAACTAATTTAGCTGGGGCACTGATGCGATGATGATTCATTGTGTAAGTGTTGACTTGCTTTTTGTCCTTGTTGGCTCTCTTATTTCTCTGCAGTACCTTGAGTAAAAAATCCTGCTTATTACTTATGAGTACATTTGTTTAAAAGATGATGAGTTGTTCAATCATTTCTTCACTACACTTAAACAATAAGTTTTGGCATCTTACTACCATTCAAAATTCCCAGTCATTCATTACCATGGATTGTATTTTAAGTTCGCTTCTTCTATTTCATTTGGTTATAATGGCCTTGCACATTAATGCATTATCTAATTGTTGTATGCACTTTTTTTTTTAGGAGGACACAATCTACTTATTCTTGCTCAAGGCCTTGGCCAATACATACAACTCGGGACCTCAATATATGATGCAATTGGTGAGGCATATGACAAGACAGCAAAGTGGCTTGGTCTTGATATGAGGAGAAGTGGTGGACCAGCTATAGAGGAGCTTGCTCGAGAGGGTGATGCAGAATCAATCAAGTTCTCTGTAAGTTATTTTTTGGGACTTTTTAACCTCATTCTGGTAATTTTTGGCTGGACGTGTATCCGAAGTTTTTGCACTGCATTAATTTTTAGATTCCAATGAAACAACATAAAGATTGCAACTTCTCATATGCTGGTCTGAAGACGCAAGTGAGGCTGGCAATTGAATCCAGAAATATGTATGTAGCAAATGTCAAAAGATGTATTTCTGCCTGGTGAATTCTATTCAATTTACATTCTTTGATGAATTCTACATGACTCTTCCTCTTGAACTGTAAAGAGTACTATTTACAGGTGGTCATATTTAGGATTAGGATAGAAGACAAAGATAGTAAGATTAAGAATTGAAGCATAAAAATCTTGAATACTTCCCATGTACTTGGAAGCACCCCTTTGTACTTTTTGAATGAACCATTACATATCAAAAAGAATTGAAAAAAAAGAAAAAGGAAAAGATAGTTATATTTTTGTAGGATGCGTAGTAGCTCTAAGTCCATAGATCTGGTTAAGGATGCGGAATTTGAGCTGCAAGGTGAGAGAGAGAGAGAGAGATGGCTATTGCTGTCAAGAGAAAATTAAGTGCCTCTATTGAATTCTGTCTTGCTTTTGGTCTTTCAATTTAATTATTTATTTTTTGATTGGTATATTATGAACCCAGCGGATTTTGAACCCATGAACTTACCCCCTACCCTTTCTTCTGGGAGGAGGAATTGTCATTTGAGTCCAAGATAGTATGAGTTTTAAAAGTAGAATCCCATGAAGAACCAAGGAGCTAGCACGGAAGTGAATTAAAATGCATTGTCTATATGCTTTCTGCATCTAATAGTATATTTGCAGCAATTGTTGCATCTTTTTTGCAATATACATATTTGATTGTTTTTGATGTCATAGAGATAAGCTCAATATATGAGCTATGCACAATCCGTATACAAACAAATATAGTTATAACCAACAAGGCATGAAGTCTCTAATACAAATAAATTATTACCAGAGTAATATAAATTCCGGTAAAATGACTGGCCTAAGTTCACATTCTGTTCAGTGTTATATTTGGTTAGTGTATATCAGCTCAGTTCTTTTATCAGTGATTTTGATTAGTATAATTCCTGAGCTACAGATATATTGAAGTTGCTACTTAAAACAATAAGTATGGTTACAATGAAGTAACAAACTATGAAAGCAGCATGCAATTTTAATTTTAATTTTCTTCCCTTTCAATCTACTCTCCACTTTTTGATGTGTACGGGCTATGTGCAGTAATGCTGAAATTCCCATTTCTTGTGCAAGTAGTCAAGATAGACGTTCTCGAGCTGATATTGCTGCTTCTTTTCAGGTTAATATATTTATATTATAATTAATTTGGTGAATAAAGCACTCTTGAGGCCTTCAATAAATTCTTTCTATATTTTTATTGCCCCCCCTGATATTGTTTCTATCCAGCGAGTTGCAGTATTAGATCTAGAGGAAAGATGTGAACGAGCAATTGAATGGGCATTGAAGATTGAGCCTTCTATTAAACATTTGGTGATTTGAACTGCATTTTTTTTTTCAAATCAATGCTGCCTCTTTCTGTTAATTTTCCCTACATGTGGAGGATCACCAATCACAGCATTCCTCTTGTAATCTGCGGCCTGCAGGTAGTCTCTGGAGGTGTTGCATCAAATCAGTATGTTAGGGCTCGCCTTGATCAGGTTGTGAAGAAAAACAGTTTGCAACTTGTGTGCCCTCCCCCCAGTCTTTGCACGGACAATGGTAAGTCAATTTCTGTAGTTGCTTGCCTTGTGGATGAGGTTAACCACCTGTAGTAAAACAGGGACCTTAGGATGTTAACCTAGAGTAGCTGACAACACTGGAATCTGCAAAACTAAAAGCAAATTTAGCAGGAAGTAGCTACTTGTCTGTTTTCTTAATCATAGAGAAGGTATTTTATTTCTGTTTGTGATGGGTTCACAATCTTCCTAGTGGTCCTCAATCCCCTCCTTATATCAGTAAATATTCTTGCTGCCACTGTGTTGTTGAAGAGTTGAAGCAACATAAAGCTCCATTACTATTCAGATATTTGTTATATTCCAATTCAATTCTTTATCAGTGAAAAGATAGGTTCAGCATATATTACTTTCCATGCAGTACTAAACAGGTTTAAAAGTTATAGGTAAGGGAGAGCTCCTATATGTGCAAAGTTGTGATTAATGTTGCTTGTCAGATAGTCTGGAATACTGAATACTGGTCATTCAAATTAATGCCTTATTTTCATTTGACTAGGTGTAATGGTGGCTTGGACTGGCATTGAACACTTTCGCGTGGGCAGATTTGATCCTCCACCACCTGCAGTTGAATCTGAAGATTTTGTGGTTGGCTTCAAACTCTTAAACACCAATAACTGTCTTGCATTTGACTTATTTTGCCCATCATTTATCACTGTCTACCCAGCCCTTTACACGCTTCTCCCCCCCCAAAAAAAAAAAGGGAATATAGTAGAAGGAATAGTGGTGGCCTGGTGGGAAAAAAGAGGGCAAAGCCTTCTTTTGGTACATGAGATTTATTTTTGAATATGAAATGTTTAATGTTATTGTCATGGTCATTATAATTACAAATAGCAAACTTCTTCACCTCGTTGCACAATTGTCCCCCTTTATGACACCATGAATGTCATAAGAAATTTGAAATGGTAAAGTCCATTGTTTTATTGTTTGTCCAACAAAATGATTCATTCTCACTGTGGCACAGGTTTTAGGCACGTGGAGTTTAGTTACTCCAATTTTAGATATGCAATTGGCTTCTAGATTAACTATGCCATGGAGAGTAAACTAAGTTATAGATGTTGATAGCTTTTTCAGTTGGAACTTGTACAAGTTGATAAATGTTAACATTTCTTTCAACAATTGATTTGTATGTTTTTGCTATATGAATCAGTATGATTTGCGGCCAAGGTGGCCTTTGGGTGAGGAATATGCTGAAGGAAGAAGTGAAGCTCGCTCCTTGAGAAAGGCCCGGATCCATCCATCTCTTACATCTATCATTCAAGCATCACTGCAACAGCAACACTAGTGTGCATCTCCATTCTGTTTACTCCGTTTATACAGCTCAATGAGTGGAACCATGTCCTTGGATTCATGATATTTACATGGTCCTAATGGCTGCGCTTACATCGCTGAACTGAGTTTATGATGGTGAATAGAGATGTTTTGCAACTTGCAAGCATGGCATCAATTTGGAAATTGACTATCAATATCAAGCACTGTTATGATGACATTGATGAGGCAGTTGATTAAGAAAGGCAATTGCAGCATTAGAACTTGAAATTTATAGGAGAGCTTGTAAAATTTGCTACTACATCTGTTCACTGTTGTTGTATTAAAATGTGCATATCATTTGTATAGATGGTTCCAACCACAATAATTTATAAAATATGTTCCTCATGAGATTACCTCTGATGTATAACTATGCATTTTTGCATGTGGTCCTAAATGGTGGCTCTCTAAGGCTAAAACCATTTTTAACCCAAAGATACTAGTTCCAAGAGAGACTTTTGTAGTCTCTTAATAGGTTCCCTTTAGACAGCCATATATGAAATATGACACTCATCTTCATGAACAATTCTAGCTAATTCTCAATTAAACTTCATTTCAGTCATAATTTAGGATGCAGCATGGGTGTGGATTTGGGTTTGGATGCAGGTGAGGTGCGGTGACACAGTAATTTCTGAAAAAATAGGATATGGGTGTGGTAGAATATGTTTATTAATAAATTAACAAATATATTTTTATTTTTATTTTCTACATATTGCTAAGTAGTTTTTTTTTTTTTTTTTCACATAATGGTAAACATATACTAATTTAAGATCATTAGTAGATAATAAAGTGCGAGATGGAGGGAGTCTAAAGGAGAGCTGGACTGCTAGAGCCGTGGGTTAGAGAGAGAGAGAGAGAGGAGACAGAGAGAATGAGAGAGAGACTTTGAGATGATTTAAGGTTGTGGTTTGTTTTGATGAAATATCTTACTTTTTTTTTTAAAATTATTTCGACCCATATCGGACGATCCAAGGCTTGTTTTGGCCCATTTCAGATCGAATTAAGGCATGCTTTGGCCCAAATTGAATTGAATCGGGCCAAATCATAAATGAAAAAAAAAAAAAAAAAAATTGGCAATGGATGTGCGTGCAATCGCGTCCACACCCCGCATGGTGCATCCATGCATATCCAACTCAGGTGCACTGGCCCAATCAGCACACACATGCTTCCTAGGTCATAATATCAATATTAATATACATTTCATCATCTTCTCCCAAAGCAAAGAATTTCACTATGGATAGAAGGTAGGTTAACTTACATAAAAAACTAGAAGATCAAGACTTTGTAATAAGACTTTGCTATAACATGTCTTATTTGCACGGAATAATCAAGAAAGGGTTGTTATGTATTAGTTGGTTGGTTAGAGAATTTGTTGTAAGCACTTATAACTATGTCTATATAAATACTTGTCCTAACTGTAAATTATTCTCTTGGAAGGTGACTACCTCAAATCATCGTAGATTTCATTTCAATTTGCTATCTTATGAAAACCCTAATATTATGCTCTTTAAGTTGTTTTGGGTAATCTAACTTTTTGCTCACCCCTCATTATACTAACTATAAATACCCTCCCAACCAACCACCAGCCCCCCAAAATAATTGGATATGGTTTTTTTTTTTTTAAGTATATTTTAAGGGGAGGAAGATGATTTGAATCATGGAGATTTTTGTTAAAAATACTAAGAGATACCACTTGTCTTAAACGTCATTGACAACACAATAGAATTTGTTTGTTACAATATTCTAATAACTTTTGTAAATACCATCAATAATTTTAAGAACTTGGTTTGTTATGTATATTCCAATCATCACGCTTCTAACTAAATTTTGCATTCTATGATTATATCAACTAGCTTGTAATTCCATGCATACGCATAGATAAATTTAAAAATATACAATAAGATACATAATATAATTCATATATATATATATATATATATATATATATATATATAATTGAAATATTATTGATAGTAATTTTTTATGTTGTTAACTCTTTAAAATTTTTGTAAGGATATTATTAGATATAAAATGTAAATTGTCCATATTTTTTGTTATTATTGTGAAGTACCTTTATTTTTTATTTTTTACGATTCATTTATTTCAGACTCTTTAGTTTTTGTACTTAATAATTCACTTGGATGAATATTTATGATGTGATCCCACATTTTATTCTAAAATTAAGAAATAAAATTCATTGAGAATAGATAATTTAGAACACACGTCGCAAGATTGAAATTTTAATTTGAAATTCTAATTTGAGTTTCTCTAAGTTTCACCTATTATTATATATATATATATATAGATATTAACAAGACATATTACTCATTCCAGCTCAAAAAATAATTTTTTTTAAAAATACACATTTTTAAAATAAAATTATAATTACAATGGGTCAGTTTAGCTCCTTTCACAACCCATGTTACATATTAACTTTTCGTCGATCTCCAAGCTTTATGTCCGTATTTTGTCAAGTTTATAGGGTTTAGGATCAGCTTTATATAATTTCTCCTATTTATCAAATTTTTTTATTAAGTAAGACTCACATTATGTTAAGCAATATTTTATCAGTAAAATTTATGGTTAAATAAGAGATTTGGTTTTAATTTTCGGCATACATAAAAACTAATTGATATTTTGGTAGGATATCATTAGGAGCTGTCGGTTAAAACTCCGAAAGAATCCCCACACAAAGCCAACTCTCAAAGCAGTAATGCGTACCTTTTTTTTTTTCTTTGAGGGGGAGCAGTAGTGCGTACTTGCGTACGAGGAGAGGAGCAATCATATTTTAATGAAGAAGGGCTGGAATTACTTACATCTCCAACAACAAAATCCAACGGCTGAAAACACTACACACACACACTCACCAATTGCAACTGACGTTGACGCTTTGATCTCCCGCCGTTCCACTTGACAACGACAATGACACCCAACAAATCGGTACTCTCTCTCTCTCTCTCTCAAATATACACACACGAGGTCATATGAATTTTTTTTTTTTTGGGGGTTTAATATTATGTTTCTTTTCATTCAATCTCATGTCTGTTGATTGAAAAACCAGCCAAACAATATAGTTCAATCTTTTATTTTTTGTCTTTTTTTATTATCAGTTATCCATCGTAATAGAGGAGAGCAATCCTGTTTTCTTCTTCATAGTCTATTGATTCTTTATTTTTGTTTTTCTTTACTTTTGCCTCCAAGTTTTAGGAATCAATTTAAGGTAGAGAATCAATAAATTTAATATAACTCGCTTGTGTCTATGCTTAGATTGATGATGGCCAATCTAAAATTTAGTCACTTTATTATTATGAACCAATGAATTTAATATGATCATTGTTTGGCTCATGTCATCTATCTATGATTGGCAAGAAAATATGATCTGGGATAGTATTTGTAATTGTTTCATTCTAATTTCTGCCTAGTCTTTTTCTTAGGATAAAGCTAATATGTGGGTTTTCCTTTTTTATATGGAGAACAGTTAGCTACAATTAGAGCCAGCAAAGATAAATAATAGAACAATAACAGGTAGGAGTGCCTTCAGCATAAACAATAGTTTCTATTAGTCCTTTACAAGATGCCCTTCAGAACAGCTCAAATCCACCTTGTGAGTTCACATCCCGAGGTTTATGAACCGTGTGATGATTCGTTTGCGCTAGTTGATGCACTTCTCGCTGATAGGAATAACTTGTTAGAGCATCATCCTATGTTGTGCATGGAAGTGGGTTGTGGCAGCGGTTATATTATTACTTCTCTAGCTCTCATTCTAGGACAGGAGGCTCCTGGGATCCACTGTATAGCTACTGATACCAACCCTAATGCTGTGAGGGTGACTAGTGAGACTCTAGAAGCACATGGTGTTCACGCAGAGTTAATAAACACTGACATCGCGTTAGGACTGGAGAATCATCTAGCAGGATTGGTTGATGTGATGGTTGTGAACCCACCCTATGTGCTGACCCCTAAAGATGAAGTAGGTCGTGAAGGAATTGCCTCATCTTGGGCAGGAGGGGAGAATGGCCGGAGCATTATTGATAGGATATTGCCAATTGTTGACAATCTATTGTCAGACAAGGGCTGGTTGTACATGGTCACACTTACATGTAATAATCCCTCAGAGATATGCCTTCAAATGAGAGAGAAGGGATATGCTTCTAGAATTGTAGTCCAGAGATCAACAGAAGAAGAGAGTCTCCACGTTATCAAGTTCTGGCGGGATCTTGATGTTCAAGAAGATGGAAAGCAAATGGTGTCGCCGAATAAGACAGCTCCTGCAAGGGGGGTTATGGAGTCCCTGCTCTCACAGTTTCCTCTATTGTCATCCTGGAGAAGCAATAGCAACCACAGTAGCTAATGAATGGGAAGGTAAAAGAGAGCGCGTACTTATGGTTGTCTGGATATACTGCTATTCTGTATCTCTATTTTATTTTTATATGATTCATTTGAGAGTTGCCCATTGTGTTTTTCACTTCCAAGTAATCTTTGATTCGAGGTCTGCTTAAAATGTTGACTAGCTTGTTTTGTCTTAACCATTGGGAATGCCTGGTCCTATGAATGATCAGTTACTTTGTACCCTGGTCTCGTTTTTAGAATATATTCTGTAAGGCTCTTGTCAATTGTTTTCTCAATCATTCATTTACCTAAATCTTTCTCTCTAAACTTCCTTCATATTGCTAAAAATTATCCTTTACTGATAGAAGTGTCTAGTCTGTTGACTACACAATTTTGCTTTGCCTTCAGTGATTAACTTTTGTATTTTCTATAATGTTTGAAGGTTTGCTATCATTTGTTTTAGTAAGTTCCCTCACGTACTTTAAAGCTTAGGTTTTACTGGATCAGTTTAGTATCTTGTTGATCTCAGACTCACTAAATTTATTGTGAAGCTACTGAACTATTATCCAGTCAAAAGGCATGTTGGCATTATATGTGGTCTACTTTGTAGGAGATCATATGCTTAAATGTTATTAATTGCATTTTTTTGTTTTTTTATTAACCCTTTTGGTAAACCTCGATGGTGTATATTTTTATGATAAATCTCATTTCATTAACGATTAATCTAATTTACAGAAGCTTAAATGTTATTAATTGCTTTGTTTTGTTTTTATTTTCCTTATGCTTTTGTTATTAACCTTTTTGGGCAATCTTGATGGTTTATTCTTTTATGATAAATTTCATTTTAAAAATCATTTAATCTAATTTGCAGGTTTTAGGTTTTCAACATCCTATTCCAGGGCTTCCAGTCCCTCCTGTCAACAATTTGAAGAGCTTCTTGAATTCATCAGTCTCAGTAGTAGGAGACTGTAGAGCTTCTTTTATCTAAAACCTTCTGGACCCCAGTTTCCAAAAAAACGATGCAACAGTTTGGTTCAAGTTTCGACTGGTTGTGAAAAATTGAAAATAAGCATATTGGGCTCATTTTTTCTGTATAATAGTTTCTCCCAAGTTCCTTAATTGAAATTTAGGTTTTGAAAACCATTAGATTTCATCATTTTGAGCTTAGTGATCTTTATGCTTTATTAATCCTTTGTTCACATAGCATACCCAGTACAGAATTTCTTTAAGATGTTATACATGTTACGGATTTCTTATCATAAAATCATTTTTAGAGAATCAAAGATGTGATGTCGATTTAATAAAAGCAAACGAGAGACTGCAGTTCACTCTACCCTTAGATTAGAACAGTGGTCACTCACTTGTAGCTAACATTTATTGTGTATCAATTTTTTTTTTCACATCTAGGTTTTTAAGTATTCTAAAGAAACCACCGTGCATCCTTGGTGCGGTGGTCATTTTACAAGTATAAGTGTTTATGGGGTGTGAGGTGCATGGACTGGGGTTCAAATCTTTAGGAAAATGCTTAGCGCGCGCACACACACACACACACACATATATATATATCCTGAAGAAGTAAGAAGACAAAATATGGAGCCAGCAATACAAAACGTGATGAACTGCAAATTTTTTGCTGAAATATGTTACTGTATTTTTATTTTTATTTTTGTTTGGACTAGAGCATACTTCACCACACTAATCTGCAATACAACGATCAATGTTCCACTTCATAGCTGAAATTAGAACTGAATCCAATGCCAACTGAGTAGGAACATGGAGTTGGCCCTTGTCAACATACTGATTGTGATGAGAGTGTAACTAACGAAACAAACATTGTGATGTTGATTCATGTAATCTCAGATTTCATAAATTTTAGGTTACAAGAATCTAACATTACAATATAACATAACATTATGGCGAACCTAATGCTCCCTATGAGTCTAAGTTCAATTGTAAATTTTTCTCAATGATGTACTTTCTTTGTTGTGGTGAGCAGTGCATTCAACTTGCTCAATTGCTATAGCAATGACAATCAAGGGCAATCCCATCAAAGCTTCTAAAAATTTTAGCATTTAGTATCTCAAAATGTCACTTTATCAATTTTAACAACTCATTTTACAATATACTCAACATTAAATGTTCTATTAATTTACCATTTGGTTTAAAATAATATAAACTAATTAAAATAATAAAAAACAACTACACAAACCACATTTTCCATCACAAGAATTAAAATAATAATATATTTTTTAAAATTGGAGCTACAGTGAGCTCAAAGATGAAAGCTCATTGTAGCTCAGATTGTATTTTTTCTTTTTAAGTTTAGCATGTTTGTTGTAGCTTGTTTTTGGTGTTTTTACAAACTTGATGTTAAAATTTAGCATTTATAGCATTTTTTATGAGAATGCTCTTACTGTATTCACCAAAAGAATTAAAATAAACTTGGTTTGGTATATTAGCAAACTCAAAATAGTAGAAATACGAGAGAATACTAAATTTGCATACGTCCAAAACCATCCTTTTGTTTTTTTCTTTTGAGACCACAGCATGAATTCTATTTTGGTCCTAATTTGATTTATCTACATGTGTTATATATTAATTTTTAAGGACTTTATACAAGAGCTTTCCCACTAATGTTATTGAAGATGGTCAAAAGCTTTTTGATTTCTAATTTTGTAAAATTTCTAAGAAACATAGTAGGTACTAGGTAGTGGTAAAAAATGAAAAAGATTTTTTCAAACTATTGGTCTCCTCTTACTTTGTGAGTTTCAACTAGTTTTGTTAGTAAAGTTTCTTACTATCACAAACAAAATAGTTTAAAATTTTAAAAGAGTTTATATTATATAATAATAAAAATTACCTTATATAATATTTGTATGGAGTGTTCCTTTCATAAAATATGATCTCACTATTACATTATATTTGAAAATTTATAAATAGATAAAATAGAATAGAGTAAAAAATAGTATAATATATTTATTCCAATAAATTTAAATAAGAGAGTTAATAAAAAATAAAAAGGAAAAGTAAAGAGCAAGACTTAGATAATTTCCCTTTACATTTTATTATATTTTGAAGAAATACTTTGGAGGAAAGAAAATAAAACAGGCTCTTAAATTTTAAATAGCAAGACTTAGATAATTTCCCTTTTAAAATTTTATAAAGTAAATTTTTTGTTACGAGATTAAAGTGTTTTTTTTAGGTTAAGGAGTCATTCAACTTAAATCTTAAAAGAAAATTTTTAAAAACAACAGTAATTTGATACGTGCATCAATTTTGTCCAATTCTAAATCCCCCAGCCAGACAAGACTTTCCGGCATTTCAACACACACTCTTTGAAGCGCCACAAGCCCACAACTCAGTGAGGACGCAAATTCCTCTCTGAGGTGTCCAACAGCAACCGAGACCCGATTCACCCGGCCAGCCCGTCCGAACCGGCCCGAAAACCGGCCGATCCGACGCCGGTGACGGTCGGCGGCGGTCTTCTCCACGAAAAACCGATCTAGCGGGTCGGATGGCGGGTTTTTTCTCCAAAACCCGATGAACCCGATCCGACCGACGAAACTCGTGAAAGAAGACCGGATCTACCTAGATCCACTAAGATCCGGTGAAGATTTGGTAGTTTTTGGTTAGATCCGGCGATGAGATGTAAGTTTTCTCTTAAATCTGGGCTTGAGGTGGTGTTTTTTGCTTCGATCTCGTGGTTGTCACACAGATCCGGCGAGGACGGTGATGATTCGACGAAGATCCGGCGATGAGATGGAAATTCTCTCTCTCTCTCAAACTCAAACACTGTTTGGTTTCATTGTGAGAGCTTTCAATCAAAAGAGTGAAAATGGAAGTGGGTCGGTTGCCCATATCAGCATCACAGAGAAGCAAACTGATAGCAGCAGGCTATACAACTCTCTCTTCGTTTTCTTCTCTCTCTCCCTCCCACCTTGCCAGAGGTTACATCTTTTTCTTTGCTTTTCTTCTTTTTTTTGGGAAAAAAATGGACATTTTGTATGTGTGATATTGTTGATCTTCATACCAAAACTTCTGTACTACTTGGCTTTGAGTAATTTTTGGTCTCGTACAGTTACCGATGTATCTCGCTAAGTGTTTGATGTAATTACTCTCTCAGTTTGTTCCTGTAAAGTTTAGTTCACGGGTTCTAATTTATGATTTAATAGAACCCAGTTGCAGAACCAGATATTTATATTTCTTTTGAGATTATTGGCTACTTGTTACTACAGTTTATTGATCCAATCACATTGCATACAGTAATTTTAGTATTGTTGGATATAAGCGTGTGAATAGAAGTCTCACGGGGCAAAAAAGATAAGGAACTCAAAGAAATTTTTGGGATAGATACAATAGGATTTAAACACCATTGGGTTTCTTTTTTGAGTTAGCAGGATTATATACTAAGCCCCTTATTCAATGACAAGATATTTTACTAGTTGAGTTAACTCAAACCCATTAGAACTTGAAGAATTAATATAACATAATTGGGCCCTAATTCATAAATTGAATCTGATGCTAATACTTATATTTTTAAATATAGAAAATGCTAACATTGCCAATTACATAGTTTGCACAATGAACTTAATATTTCATGTTTTGTGGATTTGAGGAGAAGAGGAGGGCACAGTTACTGGAATTTCAGTTTCACTATGTTGGCACAGTAGATTGTTTCCATCCTAGACGTGTTAAGGCCCTCACTATATCTTTCTCCTGGAAAAGCATTTGGCATGTTAAGGCCCCTAAGAGGGTGTCTTTCTTTCGGTGTGGGGTTGGATTCTAACAATTGATAATCTTGTTAAGAGGGTTTTTACCCTAGTCAACCGGTGTTGTGGGAATTGCTGGATCATCTTTTGCTACATTGTGAGTTTACTCTTGCACTATGGAGTGTTGTGTTTCAGATGTTTAAGATTCAGTGGGTGATGCTGGAGAGGGTTGTCTCTCTTCTGTTTTGTTGGTTAAACTGGTTGGGGAAACATTTCTCAAATGTTTGGAATTTGGTGCCAGGGTGTCTGATGTGGTTAGTGCGGAAGGAATGAAACAGCCGCATTTTTGAGGATGTTAAGAGACCTTTTGATCATTTGAAGTCCATGCTAATCAGGTCCCTATATGATTGGTCTCGGGTTAGGGGTTTTACACACTGTACTTGTGTTATTGATTTCCAGCACTCTTTGAGTTTCTCATTTTGATTTGGTTGTAATTTTTTTAGATACTTTGTGTTCATCACCGTAAACATAGAGTTCTTGTTTCTCTATCAATTAATTGTTATTACTTATATATATATATATATATATATATATATATATATATATATATATATATAAAAGATTGCTTCCACCCAAGACAATAACAAACCTTGTGTAATTTGAATTGATCATCATATTTTTCCTTTTGCTTAAAGTAAAATATATTCTCTCAATAAATGCATTTAGGAATGACCTTGATAGTTTTCTTTGTAACTTTTGTGCTAGCCTTAAAAGCCATGTCTGCGTTTTTCTCACATGAATTAGCTTCTTCCATATCTTTAATGTGTTAGATTGACATATTCTAACATTTATTTTTTCTAATCCTTGAACAGATCTAAAAATTTCGGATAATGAAGCTGCTGAAATTATGAGGGTTGCATCACATAGTCATAGGTTGGATGGGTCAGCAGGAGGTTGTGGTACTGTTAATGGTATATGTTCTCTCCATCATGTCATTATTTAAGTCTTTCATTTAAAAAATTGAAGACTTTTCTGGAACAATCTTAGGAAGTTTTAATGAGAGACCTCAGACACTGTGATACCATTATACAGGACACTTATTTTGTTCTCCCTGAAGATGCTTTGCTAGCCCAAATCTCGATACTTGTCAAAATAGCATGCTATATAGTCAAATCTCGATACTTGCAAATATAGCATTCTATTGTGTCAATATCAAATTGTGTACCTTCTTTGTTTACAGTCATCTCTTACAAATAATGTAATTTCTTTTTCAAAAATGCTACACACTTAAGTGCACGTACACATTATACAATTTTCAGTTTTGGTTAGGGTATTCAAGTGTTATAGGATCAGCTATCCTCTTGTGTGAATAATTTAGTTAGGTTATACTTTTAGTGAGATGACATTTCTTGGCCATTTTGTACTTTTTTATGGGAATTACTTTGAGAATGGTTGTATTTTCTAGTTGTTCATCTCTCTACCAAGAAAAAGAAAGAGAGACTTGAAAAATAAATCTTTGTTGAAATTATGCGGTCCTCTAATTTGGTTGAAGCAATTTTATTATTGTGTTCTACTTTTGTTTCAGTATCATCAATTTGGCTAGTAAAATAATCTATTCAGGCCTTCTTCGCTCCCCCCCTATGAAAAAAGAAAATTGGGCCAAGGCTATAAGTCTCACTGGGTTGCCATTTTCTTTCTATTTAGGAATCTGTCTACCTACAGTTATTATTATTATTATTATTATTATTATTATTATTTTTTTTGCTTTTCATTTTGTGCAGGTGCGCAAACTGCTTGGGATATGCTCCATGAGGAGATGTTTCCACGCATCACTACATCTTGTGAGGATCTGGATAACATCCTTGGTGGGGGAATAAATTGCAAAGAAGGTACTGAAATTGGTTAGTTTTTCTTTTTTCCTAGTTGAGATGCGCGAAAACATTGTTCCCTGTCCCCCCCAAAAAAATCAATAAATTAAAATGAAAGTACATGCTATGTTGTTATAATCATCGATTTACATGTTTTCTGCACTTTGTTTATTAGCATAAATACTTGGCAAGTTTTATTTTGGTGAGGAGATGATGTTTTTTGTTGTTTTGATTGTTTAGGTGGAGTTCCTGGCATTGGTAAAACACAGCTGGGGTACGGGTCATCATTATTCTTTTTTCCTTGTGGGCATTTTTTTGGCAGTTAATGTTTACTTAAACTTACAGGATTCAACTTGCTATCAATGTTCAAATTCCAGTTGATTATGGTGGCTTAGGAGGAAAGGCAATATATATAGGTAAGTTCCTCAAATTCATAACGGTTCCTCACTGACCATTTGTTGCAGGTCTCCAACTGCTTTTCATATTTTGTTTTTGTGAAGCTTAGATACAGAAGGCAGCTTTATGGTCGAACGTGCTTTACAAATTGCTGAAGCATGCATTGAAGACATGTCAGAATGTGGTGGCCTTTTGCGGAAGGATTTTCAAGCTTTCCAACTTAAAATGCACCCCAACAATATCTTGGAAAACATATTCTATTTCAGAGTCTGCAGTTACACCGAGCAAATTGCTCTTATAAATTACTTAGACAAGTTCATCTCAGAGCATAAAGATGTGGGTACTTCTTATTAGCTTATTCATTTTGTCCCTTGCTTTAGTGTTTGTCTGTGTGTGAAGTGGTTGCATGCTGGTGTATAAATTTATATGTTTTTGTTGTCAATTTTTTTTATTACTAAAATTTATTTCAGGTTAAGATTGTTATTGTTGATAGTGTTACTTTCCACTTCCGCCAAGATTTTGATGACATGGCCCTCAGGACTCGATTACTAAGCGGAATGGCTTTAAAGCTGATGAAACTTGCAAAAGATTTTAGTTTGGCGGTAAGAATTAATTTGGTCTCTTTGTAGGATTTAACATGGTAAACTTGTGGCAAACTTGCTATTGCCAATTCAAGTAGAGATTTGAATGCAATGGAACCAACTTGTATTTCTCAGGTTTTCTTTTGTAATTAAAGTCTTTACAGGTGATATCTGACCAAATTTTCTTGTTCTAATATTTTATGTTATTTTCTGCAGGTTGTTTTGTTGAATCAGGTGACCACCAAGTATATAGATGGTTCATTTCAATTAACTCTTGCACTGGGTAAGTATTTTCTCACTTAGCTCCCACCACCTTCCTGAATTCGTAGTTTGCATAGTCAATAGTTTACTTCCCATTGCCACTTGCCCTTTTTTAAGAGTTGTTTCATCTTGCTTGGCAGGTGATAGCTGGTCACATTCGTGCACAAATTGAGTCATTTTATACTGGAATGGCAATGAACGATATGCATACATTGACAAGTCACCCTCCCTCCGATCAGCATCTGCACCATATTCTGTGACCTCTAAAGGTATTAGGAATTCTGCTTCAAACTGTATGAGAATCAAGAGGTGATTCTATCTTCACTTTGCAAAGCTATTGTGCATTTTTCTTTCATTTTTCTCTTTTTTTCTGCTGGGTTTACTTTAGCTTACTTAGATTTGCACCATCCTACACTTTAAAAACTGCCAAAATTTATTTAAAAAAAAAGAAAAAGAAAAAAGCATTTGTGTTTTGGCCCGGTATCCATTTACCGGCCGAAACAGCTAGATTTCGCCGGTATGGATGGTACGAGGCCGGTAAGACCGGTATTTTTTCCGCTACGAAACAAGGGGTGTACTTGTGCCGGTGCACTGGCCGGTACGGTATATACCGGCCGGTACGGTATGGTATCACCCACACTGGTAAAAATCTCTTGCTTAAGTTAGAGAGAAGCCAAAAATAAATTGAGAGTTCCAACTGTCTGAAATTTGATGCGACTATACACTGCACCGGGTCCCACGTAGTTGAAAGTAATAACCAAAATACCGTCAAACTCTGTTTTTGAAAACTGAAAACTCACATCGCTCTCTTCTCTAGTCTCTTGGTCTCTCTCTCTTGACGAATCCTATCTCTTCTTCTGCACTGAATTAAATTTAAACATGTGGTTGTATCGGTTAGAGTTGTTTTTGAAAATTTTATCAAAAATATTATTATTTTTTTAAAAACATTATTTATGCTAAATGTCAATAAAATTATGTGATTGAACAATTAATTTGAGATTTAAAGAACTGCACATAAGTTTTGCTAAAAAGGAATAGTAAGCTGCATCACGGTTAGCCATGAGATCTTCCATATAAAATTGGGGTCCATATAAAATTGGGGTTGTTATGGGATGTTTGGTCGATCATAAAATGATAGAAAATTGAATGAATAAGACCATTCAATTTTTATTTATTTTAATTTTAAGTTGAGTGACCGTTCATATAGCATCCTAAGTGGCATAAAAATAATACATTATTTTGTTGCTGGTATAAAACTCTTGATAATAAATAAATTTAAAAAAAAAAGAAAAAAAAACCCACACAAGTAGCCTACTGAGCAATTGCAAACTCAAACATAAAACTATAGAAGATAACAGAGAGTTGTTGGCAGTAGCCAAATAAGGAACCAACATGCTTGACATTCATGAAACCATTAAATCTTCGATGTAGGATGTCAACTTATGCTCTCTAGGGAGACCTTCCCACCACTTCTTAAAAGTGGATTTCTCCAGCAACACATCTCTATCCAACTCTTTATCATTGATCCAATTCTGCACCTGTTCTTCTAGCTGCAAAACCTCTTCCTTGATTGGGTCAAACCCTTGGCTGCTAATTTTAATGCGCAGCTCCTCTACCTTGGCCCAAAAGCATGATTCTCCACTGGATTCAGCAGGCATCTTGTCAGCATGCTCGTGTCATCTTTGCGTGAACCTGTAACGTTTCGGCCTGCCCCTTATCATATAAGCTCATGGGTCTTCATTCTTCGAGTGTCTATAGTAGTTGGCAATATCTAAGGGCTCAACAAGGCGGTGGTATCTTGTTCCAAGCAATACCCAGTCTCTTAGGCCCTCAAATGCATCTGGGAGTTCATACTTTTTTAACATTTCAATGATTTCATCCCATATACCTGCTAGTTCAAGTCTCTTTACATTGGCATTGAAATCCTTGGGAGTTTCTTGAAGCTTGAAGGCATCATAACAACCTAGACCACGATTCTCACAATTCAATTGGTAGTCTTCTTCAAGGTATTTCATTGCTTTCTCAATATCTGGCTTCTTGAGATTGATGCTTTCTTTGTTTCCAATCTTCCGCTTCTCCAGCTCTCCAGCAGCACAAAGACACAATCTAGCTATTGTGCTCTAGAACTCATCACACAGGAAATTAGCACAAAAATATAACAAAGAAAATTCTTTGGTGAGCAGTGCTCTAAATTCAACACATTTCCTAGCATTGAAAGACTTTTTTTATTCACTTTGTATAGTCTATTGCAAGTCATGTTTAAAAAACAATTATTTTTTAAAAAGAGATTGAATTCAAGATTTTCAAATTTGTTGAAACAAGCAAAGGAAATAGAATTTACCAAACCAAGGTCATTCAAGGCTGAATTAATTGTTGCAATATCACTACTTGTAGAGTCTGAAGATAATGGAAGCTGTTCCAGTTGCTCCGACTCCAAGTAAACCACATTTAACATTTGGAATGGTTTGTATTTGAAGGTGAAGATGAAGGCGGAGTTTTCCCAACCCTCCGAGAGCTTCGCATTATCAATTGTCCCAAGCTTACAGGAAATCTGCCTAGTTTACTTCCTTCTTTAAGTGTAATTGAAATTGAAGATTGCCCCCAACTTGTTGCTTCACTTCCTAGTCCTTCGGCTCTCCATGAATTGGCCTTGACGAATTGTGATAAGGTGGCGTTGAAGGAATTATCACCTAAGCTACAAAGTCTTGGAATTGGAGGATGCCACGTGACTCTCCTTGAGGGTGGTCTACCCACTACTTTAAAAACACTTCAAATCAATGGAGTACTTCAGTTGCCAGGGAGCCATTACTATCCATCAATTGAGAGCTTGAAGGTATATAGAGGTCCTGGTTCACTTTGGTCTTTACCATTAGAGTTTTTCCCAAAACTCAAATCTATCGATATCTGATAATCTTATCTAATAATCTTGAATCTCTTTCGGCATCAGATAAATCTCTCTTGGATCTAACTTCTCTCACTAAATTGAACATCGAGTTCTGCCCTAATTTTGTATCCTTTCCCAGCGGGGGATTGTGCGCCCCAAATTTGACACAGATTTCTATTTCTGACTGTTATAAGTTAAAGTCACTTGCTGAAGGTATGCACACCCTCCTCCCATCTCTTCTATATTTGAAGTTGTGGGACTGTGCAGAACTGGAATCATTTCCTGAAGGGGGTTTGCCCTCCAATTTACAAATACTTGAAATCGATTCGTGCGACAAACTCTTTCTTAGACGCATGGAGTGGGGTTTACAGAGTCTTCACTCTCTCAGAGCAATTAGAATTTGGTATTACGGCAGAGAAGTGGGTTCCTTTCCGGAGCAATTAGAATTTGGTGATTGGGTATTACGGCATGAAGTTTGTGCTTCCAAATGCTAAATGTGGTTTACTTGGAGTCGAAGCAACTGGAACAGCTTCCATTATCTTCAGACTCTACAAGTAGTGATATTGCAACAATTAATTTAGCCTTGAATGACCTTGGTTTGGTAAATTCTATTTCCTTTGCTTGTTTCAACAAATTTGAAAATCTTGAATTCAATCTTTTTTAAAAAAATAATTGTTTTTTAAACATGACTTGCAATAGACTATACAAAGTGAATAAAAAAAAGTCTTTCAATGCTAGGAAATGTGTTGAATTTAGAGCACTGCTCACCAAAGAATTTTCTTTCTTACATCTTTGTGCTAATTTCCTGTGTGATGAGTTCTAGAGCACAAGAGTTAGATTGTGTCTTTGTGCTGCTGGAGAGCTGGAGAAGCGGAAGATTGGAAACAAAGAAAGCATCGATCTCAAGAAGCCAGATATTGATAAAGCAATGAAATACCTTGAAGAAGACTACCAATTGAATTGTGAGAATCGTGGTCTAGGTTGTTATGATGCCTTCAAGTTTCAAGAAACCCCCAAGGATTTCGATGCTAATGTAAAGAGACTTGAACTAGCAGGTATATGGGATGAAATCATTGAAATGTTAAAAAGGTATGAGCTCCCAGATGCATTTGAGGGCCTAAGAGACTGGGTATTGCTTGGAACAAGATACCGTCGCCTTGTTGAGCCACTAGATATTGCCAACTACTATAGACACTCGAAGAATGAAGACACAGGAGCTTATATGATAAAGGGCAGGCCGAAACGTTACAGGTTCACGCAAAGATGGCGCGAGCATGCTGACAAAATGCCTGCTGAATCCAGTGGAGAATCATGCTTTTGGGCCAAGATAGAGGAGCTGCGCATTAAAATTAGCAGCCAAGGGTTTGACCCAATCAAGGAAGATGTTTTGCAGCTAGAAGAACAGATGCAGAATTGGATCAATGATAAAGAGTTGGATAGAAATGTGTTGCTGGAGAAATCTACTTTTAAGAAGTGGTGAGAAGGTCTCCCTAGAGAGCATAAGTTGACATCTTACATCGAAGATTTAATGGTTTCATGAATGTCAAGCATGTTGGTTCCTTATTTGGCTACTGCCAACAACTCTCTGTTATCTTCTATAGTTTTATGTTTGAGTTTGCAATTGCTCAGTAGGCTACTTGTGTGGGTTTTTTTTTTCTTTTTTTTTTAATTTATTTATTATCAAGAGTTTTATACCAGCAACAAAATAATGTATTATTTTTATGCCACTTAGGATGCTATATGAACGGTCACTCGACTTAAAATAAAAATAAATAAAAATTGAATGGTCTTATTCATTCAATTTTCTATCATTTTGTGATCGACCAAACATCCCATAACAACCCCAATTTTATATGGAAGATCTCATGGCTAACCATGATGCAGCTTACTATTCCGTTTTAGCAAAACTTATGTGCAGTTCTTTAAGTCTCAAATTAATTTTTCAATCACATAATTTTATTGACATTTAGCATAAATAATGTTTTTTAAAAAATAATAATATTTTTGATAAAATTTTCAAAAACAACTAACTTTAACCGATACAACCACGTGTTTAAATTTAATTCAGTGCAGAAGAAGAGATAGGATTCATCAAGAGAGAGAGACTGAGAGACTAGAGAAGAGAGCGATGTGAGTTTTCAGTTTTCAAAAACAGGGTTTGATGGTATTTTGGTTATTACTTTCAACTACGTGGGACCCAGTGCAGTGTATAGTCACATCAAATTTCAGACCGTTGGAACTCTCAATTTATTTTTGGCTTCTCTCTGACTCTCAATGTATAGTCACGTCAATTTTTTGCTCTCATCCTTTAGATGACATTACTCATAACCCAACCTCCGGATTCCCTCATCTCACCCACCTCTCTGAACCAATATAAAATCACTTGACTTTTTCTGAGACCCAGCCTTTCTATCAAACTCCAGTGGTGTTGTTCATCTCATAATCTCACGCGTGGGGCACGGTTGAGAGAAGAACCCATCCAAGCAAAGACCTAGCACCACCCACACCCTCATCTCTCACCTGTGTCGACATCAGTCAGTTCATTAGCTCCGACCTCTGCTCAGGTGACCACGTTTTCTCTCTCTCCCTCCGTAAACCCACCTTGCTCTGTTTGTATTCCTCTAAATTTCAATGTTTGTATTTCAAAGTTTTTGTTCAGGTTCTCTGTTTGATTTTGATTTTGTTGTGTTTCAATGTTTTTTTCAGTTTCTCTAAACATTGATGGGTTTTGTAAAATAATGAAATTTGTGTCTGATGGGTTTGTAAAATAATAGACTTTGTCTGTGATGAAATGTGGACTGAGAAACTTTGATTCGGGTATATGTTATGGGTTATTGTATAATCCCATCTTTTTGTGACTTAGTTTGCCATTGTGTGCTGAGTCTGTAATAAATATTTCGTTGCTTCTGTCTCCCTTCTTTTTTTTATATTGATGGTTTATCAAAAATTTCATATTTTGAAGCACTCCTTTATAATCACTTGAAGGGACTCTGTGTGTGATTTATTATAAATTCAATATCTCTGGTCATTTCTTCTTGACAAGAGTGGCTGCTTTCTTTCTAATAACAAAGTGTACAACTGGGTTTATTCATTCTCTTAGATCAGATTGAGTCATCACTTTTATTTTGTAACTTTGTTTTGTAGTTCTATAAAACTTGAGGTTGCATCCTCTGGCTTTGTTATGGATCTCACTTTCTGTACATAATTCTGGAAGACAAATTTTGTTTGATCTTTATCTTAAGTGACCAAATAGTGGTCACCTCAGTAGAAATA
The DNA here is from genome assembly GCA_014183005.1 of Castanea mollissima. Taxonomy (NCBI): domain Eukaryota; kingdom Viridiplantae; phylum Streptophyta; class Magnoliopsida; order Fagales; family Fagaceae; genus Castanea; species Castanea mollissima. The sequence goes on from JACAVU010000002.1 coordinate 24,179,701, forward strand.
TATTTGAAGCAACTTATCAATATATATATATATATATTTGAAGCAAAAAAAAAAAAAGAAGGTTTTTCTGTAGATGCATGACAAATTAGAAAATTAGTTAAGTTGGAACTTTTACGGTTAAATGAGTGGCTTTAGGTTTCTCAAAAAAGATAAAAACAGTGGTTTGATGAGGGGTTTAAAAGATTGTGAGGGAAAGGTTTATGCATTTGGGATCAAATATGGTTTGGATACTATGATTTGGTGATGGTTTAGGTGTTTATGATTTACCCTCCCTAAAAAATCCCTAACATAAGCACTCTAGGTGTAGATACATTAGGGAGAGTTTAGTGGCATATGAACTCAAATTAAAGACTTTTTAAAAAAACAAAGAGCTCAGATTAGAAACCTCTTTGGTAATACAATTCCAAAAACTATAGGTATGATTCCCAAGTAAACTAGAAGCCACTGTCTTATACATATCTCAATTTATATCTCTTCCTGTTAAAGGAAGTTATTGACTTTTACATTTTCTTTGAAGGAAACTCTTAAGCTCTTTGCATGGGTAGCCAAGTAATTTTTGCTCCCTTCTTATATCTTTAATTAGATGAAATCTACTTTTGCATTTTGGATTATTTCTCCCTTCGTAGTGGCATTTTATGATTTGAGTTGATTTCCATGGCCAGTAGCCTTTTATGTTTTTTGTTACAAATTTAATGAGCCCTCTCATAACAGTGGAGAAAGGAATAAGGGAGCACATTTCATAGAATTATTCACAACTTTATGATTCAAATAGGTAATTTTACACTTGGTGATGGCAGAAGTGGAGTTTCAATATTTGGTGTGAAGTTTGCCAATGAGAACTATAAACTAAAGTACACCAGGTTAGGAAATTTAGAGTCCTACCTACCAGAATTCTTTGTTCAATGAGAAATGTCTTCCAAAAGTTTATGGTAATCTAATGTGTTTGATTGGTTTACCCCTATAGTGTATTTTCTATTACTTGGGCTGTGTTTTTTTTTTTTTCTTTTAAAATTTTTTTCATTATAAATTTTTATGTTACTTATCAAAACAAATGTGTTTGACTGGGTTTTACAGATTTTTGTAGAATAGCTTTGATTTTGGGAACTCTTTATTTATTTATTTTTTCTATTTCAAACCAATGCCATTTGGGTTCTAAATGTTGCTCCCTGTATAGAACTCTATTTTCTTGGAGGTAGTCACACTCAAAAGATATTGATTGGAATGCAGGCTATTTAAAAGAGAATTGTGATTTTGCTTATATGACAAAAAGATTTCAATTCTGCTTTTCAATCTTTTATTCATTTTTGCATGCAACTATTTAGAGTTATATACATTGATTTTGTTTCTAATTTGTTCACTTTATTGAAATAGTATCATCTCATGCTTATGTTGTTTGATGATGTGCGATTTTATAACTTTTCGAAATCCAAATGATTTCAATGTGGGTTAATTCAAGATGTCAAATTACAAGGTCACTTCGTTCCATTCTGACTCAGATGAATTCGTTAAATTCATTGTTAGAGGGTGCTGCTGGGGACAACACTAAACAGTAACATCAATTGACTTTGGACAAGATTTACCAGATCAAGCTCCACAACCCTGAATGAAGTGCATCACATTTTGGCCAATATAAAATATCATACTATGCTTGTAGAGTGGCTGAAAGTGAACAGAGTTTAACTGGTTCATCCGTTTCTAGGAAGTGGAATGTAAATCGGCCTAGTCCAGAGGCTTGTGAATTGATTTTGGGTCTTCTCAGGGCAGTGTACAATTACCATGTTGATGGAGAGAGTCATGGAAGCCTTTGGAATCTTGACAATTATCTGATTCAATATGAGAACTGTGGTGAAAAAGTAAAACAAGTCTTACTTGTTCATGATTGGTTACATGATAGGGGTAATGAAAAAGCAATGAAAGAGAATGATATCGAGGATGTGTCAGTATTCAAGGGAATTCTTAATGTAAGTCAGAAAATTTCTCAGCAGAATTACATCATTTGTATGACTTACTAAAATCTGTTGTTGATGAGAGTCCTAACACTTGGAGACCGATTCTGAAACACCCTTCCCTTTGGAACTTTAGTCTCCGGATCACTTTTGTTGATCGTGTTCATATGTATATGAAAAACAATCCACGTACATTAGTGGATTGGAGTCTTAATAGTTGCGAGGAGTAACATAATTGGAATCGAAGATTCCTACTAATACTCCAATGGGAACTTTTCTAAGCAAAAATCCTTATAAATCAACACCTATGGAGCTTTGTCGCTTTACAAGAAATTTTCTGAACCATTATATGGACAGGTAATGGTTCAGAAAATTCCTTGTAAAGCGAAAAAGCTCCATAGGTTTTGATTTATAAGGATTTTTGCTTAGAAAAGTTCCCATTGGAGTATTAGTAGGAACCTTTGATTTCCAATTATGTAAGTCCTGGCAACTATTAAGACTCGATCCACTAATGTAAACAGCTTATTGTTTTTCATATACATATGAACATGATCATCAAAAGTGATTCAGAGACTAAAGTTCCAAAGGGAAGTGTGTTTCGGTCTCCAAGTGTTAGGAATCAACAGCAGATTTTAGTAAGTCGTACAAGTAATGTAATTCTGCTGAGAAATTTTTTGACTTACATTAAGAATTCCCTTGAATACTGACACATCCTCGATATCATTCTCTTTCGTTGCTTTTTCAATACTGCTATCATGTAACCAATCATGAACAAGTAAGACTTATTCTACTTTTTCACCACAGTTCTCATATTGAATCAGATAATTGTCGGGATTCCAAAAGCTTCCATGACTCTCTATTATATTGTGACAAGCTTTGTGATGTTTGGTGGAGCTGGCACACTAGTCTGGTGAACTTGTTGGCGAGGTCCCTTAATTTTGTGGATGTAGCATTGGCAATTCTTGATGCAGGTACCCCGCAGGACCTTGAAACTTTTTTTGCAACTGCCTTGTCCATTTTGTATAACCAGAATAAGGTTCTCCATGAGTCCTGTAGCTCTTCCCCCTCCCAGATTTGGAACTTGGCTAGGCGCACCCGTGAGGACTATAAGGATGTTGTAGTGTATAGCATCCTCAAACAGCAGCCCCCTGATGTGGGGTGGGTGGCACCCCACCTAATACCTATAAACTGAATGTAGATGGTGTAACTACTGAGGTTGGGGGTGCTTCTTGCGTGGGTGTGGTTATCTGGATGTAGAGGTATGGTTGCTGCTGCAGAAAGCAAAGTGTTGAATGGGGCTTATGATGCAGTGGTCACGGAAGCTCTTGCAGTGGAAGAAGGAATTCTCTTGGTCAAAGGGATTGAGCTACACCAGATTGTTATCGAGTTGGACTTTGTCGTGGTTGTTGAAGCCATCAATGCAAACAATTCCAATGGAGAAATTGGACTGGTCATTCAAGGTATCTTGGAGCTGTTGCGGTGTTTTAGGAGCTGGACAGTGGGACACCTAAAAAGGACCTACAACAGAGTAGCATATGATCTTGCACAAGTCGCTAAGGCCACTGGAACAACTCAACAGGGGTTCGGCGTGGAGCCCCCAATGATCTAGCGAGTGCTTCTTTTAGATAGGGCTAAATGCTAAGATGTACCTTATCTTCTTACATCTCATGTAACTGCCTCTCTTTGTTTCTCTGTTGTACGCCAATTTCAGCTCTTAATAGAGTATCCAATTTCAAAAAAAAAAAAAAAAAAAAAAAAAAACTGAACTCAAGACTGTAAAGCATTATATGCACTATTTTACTCACTTCATTACTAATAGGTTCAGTTGAATTTATTTATATAGGTTCAGTTGGTGGCCTTGTAACTGATCAGGTCAGATGTACTAAGAATTAATGTTGAACACTGACGATGTGATGTTGATCATTCTTCTTCCATGAGAATTTTGTATTATCTTATTATTCTTGAGTCATTAAGATGCATTTGTATATATAAAAAAAAGTGAGCCATAAGACAAAAAAAAAAAAAAACAAAAATATGACCATTCGGAAAAGGTGGATTTTTAAAAATGCATTTTTATTAAAAGTTTGAAATATATTTCTTTTTTATTAATAGTTTCAACAATCATGATTTCAAATAATCATAATGGTCATATTCTATGAGAATAGAGAGTGAGATGCATAGTATATAGTAAAAGTGATCATTTAAAGTAGAAAATATTACTCCCTAAAGAGCCAAAAATAAAGAAATTATATATAGATTTTTTTTTTTGAGAAAGAGAAATTATATATAATTGGATGTGAATGCAAATACATATCCCTAACTTAGCAATAGAAGGTTTTAAACGAAATTTGATTATCTTAACTTAATATATATATGGTCCACGACTTGGCAGCTTAGGGCTGCTCCTTGTTAGGCTTGGTGCCTAGTTCCATTTCCTTTATACCCTCCTAGACCTTGAGAAGGAAGGTGGGCTAATCCTCAATAACACTTTCGGTTTGTTCGATTAAATTGTTATTCAACCCAAAAAATAATTTTTTTTAAAAATTATATATATTGTGTACATCATGTAGATGCCATTGACCACTCTCATATCTTTGGTTTACCTCCCAGATTAGGTGACCATCTGTTCTTGGTTGGGAATTAGCCAACTACATGTTCTCTAATCCCACCATGAAGCTCAAAATTCTTACGACTATTTGTGTAAAACTATATATATGTGTCACAAAAAGTCATGGTCTATTTGGACAAGTAAACAGTCTTGTGGACCCAATACATGTTTGTTAGTCTGAAATTCGTTCAATAACTCATTGACATATTTTGATGAGCCATAAAACAGGTTGGTCTGATTTCCTAAAGGCATTTCAAGCCACATGCCTTTCTAGACTAGTTAGTAGTTTTGAACCTCAATCTCCAAGTTGCCCATCTTGAGAGAATGGGAAGTGAGCTAACTGATGCTTCTTCCTACCACCATATTTCACTAAACTCACATTAGCACTTCCTATATAGTCCTTAAAATCCTTCAGCATTTGGCCTCTATAAATACCAACTTGTAAAAGTTTTCTTTTACACAACTTGCCATTGCCACTACCAGAAGTGAACTAGTTCCTACAACATTCTGCTCCTATATCATTTAAACTATAGCTTTTTCTAAGTATTGTTTCCTTCTGTCTATGTTCATAGCATTGTCACTCTCAAGCATCAATGTGAGCCTAGCTACTCGACACCTTTTGGATACACCAGCTACTCCACCCCCAGCATTAACACTGCCTACAATTCCATCTCTGCCAAAGGCCACATTACCTAATCAATTAAAGCATTCAACAATTGCATGGATGACCAAATAAGTACAATACTAAAATGGAAAGGGCAGTGGGTAAAAGAATAGCAAACCTAAGAATCTATAGCGATATGTTATCAAAGAGGAAACTGAAGAATTCGGCGAAAAACCTCTTTGCAGCCCTCCAAGCCGAAATAATCCACTAGTGAATAAGTTGGAGTATAAGGATACTAAAAAAACCCTTTAAGCCTAATCTACCCAAAGTACTTGAGCCCTCCAAGCTCTAGCTACCAACGGACTTCTTGGAGTCTTATCTTCACTAATTATCTAGATCCCGCAATATCGCTTTACCGGCTTATTTAGGTGAATACCCAATGCTTCTTAAGTTCCAAAACACACTCTACACTCTGAATAGGTGTAAATTATGTTTGGATACAAATCTCCTCTCAAGGTATAACAATGGGAGATGAGAGGAGAAGAGACTACAAAGATTTCTCTCGATAATATATAGCTCTCTCTAACAAGGTGGGTATTGTAGAAGCTTCTCTAGGGTTTTCTTCTGAATAGTCTCCTTACAATTTTGTGGGTAATGAGGGTATATATAGTATGGGTGAAAGGTATAAAAATCACACTTAAAATCATCTAGGTAGAGAGTTTCACGGGTCACTCGTGACTTGGCCAAGTCGCAAAATGACTCGCAAAATGCAACCTGGCAAAAGACTATTCAGCTTCTAGCATGTGCTTTTCACGTGACTTTTCGCGGGTTGTCCATTCATAAGTCAGTCGTAAGATCAATTGTCTTGTACAATCTTTACCAACTTAATACTAAACCTATTACAATTAAATCCTACAAAATACAAGAAAATAAATTAATGCAATTACTACATTTTTTTTGTCATGGAATAAAGCCAACATAAATGTTATGTGAAAAACCATAACTTAATAGATACAATGAAGAGTCAGTTCCTAGCTACCGGTGATGCGTTTAAAATAAAATTTTGGGACATGGACAATAGTTACCTATTGACAATTGCTGTGGTGGATTACCAGTAATGCCCATGGAAGCCCTTTTTCTAGATGTGCTTGGTAGTATTTTGAAACTCTTATAATTTAACAATCTTTACCTTGAAGATCTTTTAGGCTGCTCCTTGCATTCAATTTGACAAGGAAGGGATATTGCTTGCTGTATCAACAAGTGAGAATGGAATCAAAATACTTGCAAATGCTGATGGTGTACGGCTTCTACATTCTATTGAAGATCAAGCTGTTGATACCTCTAGAGTGGCTCCTACAACTATTACAAAGGTACTACTTTCTTTTAACTATTATAAGAACTTCAAATGTGTACATGCTTCTTAATTACATTGTTTATTTTTCAGGGACCGATAATTAGCACCTTTGGTGCTTCCTATTCAACTGCGGGAATAAGCACTTCATATTAGTCAAAGTCCACAAAAACACTGAAGCTTTTGATTTTTTGAAGAATATTCTTATCAAAATTTTAGAAGAATATTTCAGGAGCTAAAATTCTTTTTGACATCTATGCACATTATTTTCTTGTGCCTGTCAAACATTGTTTTGGTAGTCTGAGATATTGACATCTATGTGTATGCTTAGTACAGATTTCTCGATCAAATTTTAGTCTCTTTTATGTATAATTGCAGCCACAGGTGTAGTTTGTGTTGAATAAAAAGAACTCAAACCCTTCACTTAATCGCTCCTTCTCTTAAATTTCCATTGAGAATAAACATAGCTTGGGATCAGAACTAGCTGATTAAATGGAAAGGAGAGAGAAGCAAAGAATTGAAAGAGCAAAGACTACGGAAAGGAGAGAGAGGCAGAGAAATTACATTGACTAGGATGACATTGACATTAACATTGACATTATTACAATCTACCGGACTGTCTCCTTGCCACATCCTCTTTATTCTCCTAATCTGGAATGCCATTCATGAGCATTTTGTCAACCTGGCAAAGGCCTCTTTGGACTCTTGTCCCGTATGACTCCTCCGATGACATTGGAGAATGTTCAATGACCTTGCAGGTTTGACATAGAGATTATTAGTCTCATAAGTTTTCCCAGAGGACATTGTTATTATCCAACTTTAATGCTTATATATAAGTGTGTGTGGAGTGTGGGGGGCAAGGGCCGGGGTTCAAGTCTCCAAGAGGGAGTTTCATACACATATACACTTAGATTAGGCTAGAATATAAATTCTATCTTGTACTAAAAAAAAAAAAAAAAAAATCTCTATGTCACTTGATGATACTTATATATAAGCACTAAAGTTGGATAATAACAATGTCCTCTAGGAAAACTTATGAGGCTAATAATCTCTATGTCACTTGATGATAGGTGTCATTGGCAAATGATTATATTGCATCTACAGACTGTGATCTAGAGTCCTAATGGTGCCCTTTTTGGTTTGTTACCTTGAGGGGATTTATTTATAACTGAAAACATGATTTAAAGTCACGTTTATTGAACTTTTAAATGAGAGGTAGAGTGGAGATAGGATTTGAACTCAAAACCACTTCTCCCAAAACCTTAAGCTATGAAGAATGAGTAAAATTAATCATTTAAAATCTATTCTAACATTCAACAAATAAAAAATTCTGCAATTTATAACCAGATATAACAGATTTGTGAATAATAACATATTGCATTTTTATTTTCAGCATTTGAGTTTTCTTTTTCAACAATAGGACATTTAGTACGGCTATTTTACAATTATAAAACAGGGTAGAGAAGGATTATATTCTTGAGAAACAATTTGCATCTCTGATGATCTTTCCTGATTTCCATTTAGGCGTTGCATATTTGAAACATATAGTGCATATATATTCCTATCACGGTAGTAATGATTTGCATAAACACCTGTAGGGTTGTTTATCTATGTGTGTGTCTGCGTGCGTGTTTGTATACTTACATAATTTTTAGTTATTATAAAAATTAGTCTCGAATCCGCGTGTTGCACGTGATAATATTATTGTTTTAGTTATTATTTATTAACAGTTAGTTTTTCATTATCTTTTAAGTTAATAAAAACTACACATATACTTTTTCTTAAACCTTTATGTGTGTGTGTGTATATATATATATATATTATTTGCTTAATGTGAATGTTTACATATATAAACTCTATATATTCCATTTCTTTATATATGTAAAGCCATAGACTACTACTCTATAATGATGTGGCTAATTAGTTTCATCATTTTATATAATGCAATATGTTGAATAAAATAATATGAGAAGAAAAAAAAGTAAAAATAAAATATATTACAATAAACACCAAATTAATTATCTCTATTAATTATATTACAATTTTATTTATTTGAATTTAAATGAAATATTATATGTTTAATTTTTTAAAATTAAAAATAAGAAGACATAAATAATTTAATTATATGGAGGATGTGGCTCAGTTTAAATATTGAATAAAATAAGATGAAAAAATGTTTAAAAAAATCATAATAAACACCAAATTATCCAAATCATGTTACGTAATAAAATAATATATATTATATTCAGATATATTACCTTTAATTTTTTAACACAATATGATAACATTTAACAATCAAAGAGAACAATCAAAAAAAAAAAAAAAAAAGAGAACAAAAAAAACTTAAAACACAAAACTAAATTGCGTCAACACAAAGTAGAGTTATAACGAGCACAAAAATTTATCAACTTAAAGTAGAGATGCAGGGAAAAAAATACTCTAAAAAATATTGAGACAGAGAGAGCGAGAGAGAGAGGAGAGAGAGAGAGAGAGAGAGAGATAACCTTTTTGTGAGGGAAAACTATGCAAAGAATGGAAGAAAGAATGACACATTTATAGTAAGATGATGTGAATATGAAGAGACAGAATAAAAGAAAATGAATAGAAAGATGAATAGTGATATTAAGGTTGAGGGTAGTGGGGAAATAAAAAGGTAAGTGAGGGAAAGATGAAGGGAAATATGAAGAAACAAAATAAAGGAAGATGAAGGGAAAGATGAATAGTGATATTTACGCTCTGTTTGTTTCAGCATCAACATTTTCTAGAAAATGGTTCATTTTCCAAAAAACATTTTCTAGAAAACTATATCATTTTCTAGTGTTTGGTAATGACCTTGAGAATGTTTTCTGGTGTTTGGTACGTGAATTTTTATTTTTATTTTTTATATTTCTTGTGTAATTTAAAACATGCGTATTATGTAAACTAACTAATGTAATCAATATTAAAAAAAAAACCAAGGATGAATTTGGTTTTCATACTAAAATTTTGACAATAGATACAATAAAAATTAGTTGTCAAATTTTCATGATTTCTACCACTCATTTTACTTATATATATGGACATAAACGTCCACACACACATACACACACACACACACATATATATATTATATATATATATATTAACTATTTGTCTATATACATAAAATTGACAGGAGAATACATCTTTAATAAGTACAAAATAACAATAACTTTTTATTGTCTACTCTTTTTGCTAGTACACTAATTGTCTACTATAGTCGACCAGAAATCTTTAATATTACTCAAAATTATGTATTTATATAAGGTACCTACATAATATATCATCACTACATAATATCTGCATAATGTATCTATCAACAAAAAAGATTATGCTATGTAAAGTAATTTAGAGTCATATAGGCACTATGTTTAAAATTTTCGTCTTTTACTTCATTCATTCATTCTTTCTTCTTTTTTATTTTTTATATATATTTTTTAGCACTTTTATGTGCAAAAAAAAAAAAACTTATACATGGAATCCATCAAACCAAAAATTTCTTGGAGAAAAAAATAAAATCAAGTTTGAATTTCAAAGTAAAGAATTGAGATTTTGGTAGAGAGGAATGAATAATTACCGCTGCAAATATGTTCTCTTTTGCAAGTTGGTAGAGCGGAATGAAATAATTACTGAGCAATGAGGGGAAAAAAATCTACTCAAAGAAATATGGAGAGAGAGTGAGGGAGATGGATCTATGGAAGAGGAGAGACCAGAGTGAGTGATAGTGAGGGTGTGAGAAAAGAAAAAGAAAAGGAAAAAGAGAAAGAGTGAGAGTGAGAGAGCGTACTGTGAGATAGAGATTGTTTTCCAAAAATTTTTTTTGGAAAACAAGCTATAAAAAACAAGCCTTATTTTTATTTGGATTTTCCATTGACTAAAGATAGTTTTCTGTTGACCAGTTTTTTTTTTTTGGTGCTACCAAACACTGAAAAATGTGGAAAACTATTTTTACAGAAAGTTTTTCAGCAAAACAAACAGAGCGTTAGTAAAGTTTGGGGAGATGAAAAGGTAAAAAAAGGAGAAAAGTTGGAGAAAGTGTAATTATTAAAAAAAAGTAAACATTAAAAAAATTATAAGAAAATTGAAAAGAAAAAGGATAATGACGTGGATGCTAATGTGACTTAATCAGAGCGATGCAATAATAAATGCTACGTTTCAGTTTTTAGATATATATATATATTATAGATATAGATATAGATATAGATTAAGGCCCCGACCAAATTGTAATGAATTTTCTTTTGTGACGGTCAATATATATGGTTATTATTTATCTTTTAGGTAAATTACAAGGAATGACACTCCGGCAAAAAATTAAGGCAAATGACACTCCCGTTCCTTAAGGTTTGAAGGAAATACACATTAGTCATTCAATAAATAACAGTAATAAAATATTCTAAATTTTGAAAAATTTGTGATATGTGTGTAGTACTCTAAGAATTGTAGAGGGAAAGTGAAAATTACCAACAATAAATAATAATAATAATAAGGTTGAAATACATGATGGATTAATAATAGTCTTACATTTTCCATTATGGAAGTTCGGATTAGGTTCTTCTACGATAACTCGTTCATGAGTAATTCTTAGGTGTCCCTGGAGCATGGAAAATGATGCTTCATTTTCTTACATTTATAGTGAGGTTCATTTATTAAATTCATGACAGGGTCTACCATGAATGCGAGAGGAGGGAGCACAATTTTTCCATACTCCTGGAATACTTAAGAATTTTTCCTCATTTCTCAAGTACCAAGTCTTTGCCAAAACAAAACCTTATTACACTTGCGTGTCTCTAGCTTTTTAGGACAAATGGCCCAAATTGCTGAGAAGGTTGTGGTTTCCACTCAACTATCAATCCAAATTTGGTTAAGGGGGTTTGAATTTAACATGTTGGGTGTAAATGTGTAATTTTTAACATACAAATAAGTTATCAAGTGGTTTTAAAAAAAAAAATACCACATCATTCACTAAACAAATTTAGGGATCAACATTTTATTTGAGCGTGAAAATAAATTTTTAAATACATAAAAGTTATTGCGTGATAAAAAAAGAAAAAGAAAATACCACATCCTTCATTGATCAAATTTAGAGATCAACAACATTAAAGAGTTGGCTTAGTGATTCATGAGGTTTGGACCCTCTTATTTGTTAAAAGAAAAAGAAAAAAGAAAAGAAAAGAACCAGTATTCAGTTTAGTATGAAAATAACTTGATGTTGATTCATTAAAAAAGAAAAGAAAAAAAAAGAGGTAAACTTTGCTCTATACTCTTTACACCATATTCAATTTGGTGTAAAGAATATGACCCAATGAAAAGTTTAAGGAAAAAAAAAAAAAACACCACTCAAAAGTCAAAAGTCAAAAGTCAAAAGTCATAGTCACTGTAGTTGTCCGAGACAGAGAGAACACAAAAATTAGGGTACAGTGTACGTACACTAGCAGATTAATGTTTAAGTCTGCGACCTTGACCTCCCAGATAGAAAGTTCAAAGGCAGAGCTGATGTGATGAAAACCGATTCGATCATCTCTAGTTAATCAAATTCACCAGACACAGGAATTTTATTTTCATTTTATGTAAGGCTGCCTCCAATTCCAATTCCAATTCCATCTGTAGTTAGTTTAGTTTAGTTTAGTTTAGTCTGCATGAGCATGATTGTTCCTATATTCGACAATTGAAGGTTGATTTATTATTATTAAACTTCTGCTTTTCTTTGCTTAGCTTCCTCTTTATCTGGATGCTTTTCTTTCTACCTATTTTTTCTTGCCCATCTCATCTCTACAAGTTTAATTATAGATGTTTGATTTCTTTTTCTTTTTTTCTCTGCCTGTTGATTTAGAGAATTTATTAATTTGTTTAAAAAATAATGCTTTCTTTCTAGTTTTAGAGAAGTGGGTTTGAAGGAATTAGTAATCATTCCACCCTTTCTTTGCAAACTTCTTTCTTTCTTTCTTTCTTCTTTCTTGTATAATTATTGAATTTTTTTTAAAAATAATATAAAATTGAAACCCTTCACTCACAAATTTCCATTGCGAAGAAATAGAGCAGATTGAATGGAGAGGAGAGAGAAGCAGAGAATTGAAAGAGCAGAGAGAGTGAAAAGGAGAGAGAGGCAGAGAAATTACATTGACAAAGACGATGACTATTTTGATTATCTTCCGGACTCTCTCCTCATCCACATCCTCTCCTATCTCCCAACTCGAGACTCCATCATCACAAGCATTTTGTCAAGAAGGTGGAGGCATCTCTGGACTCTCATCCCATACGACTTCTCCTAGTCCAATGACCTGCCAACGGCTGTTGTCGTCAACACCATTGATTTTCATCCATCCCAACAAACTTCGCTTCTTGGTAAGCTCTTGCTGCTGCTCATTCTCATGCTTATGCTCATGCTCATACATCTTCAATTTTTGTTCTATGTGGTAGTTATGTGTTTTATGTTCTATCAAATTCAGTTGGAACAAACATTGGCGATTTCACAATTTGGGAATTAGGTAGGAGGGAGAGGCTTGTTTTTCAAAACTTCAATGTTTGGGACATTGAAGCATGTTCAATGGCCTTTGCAGGTTTGACAGATATCTACACACACACACACACACAACACTTTTATTTAATTGATAAGTTGGAAAACTTAAGAGGCTAATAATCTCTATGTCACTTGATGACAGGCATTGTTGGCCAATGATTATACTGCATCTGTAAATGGTGTGAAGTGGAGTCCTGATGGTGCCCTTTTTGGTATGTTACTTTGAGGGGATTTATTTTATTTTATTTTTAAATTACCTTTTGTCCCAAAAGTTTGTGATATTCTTGAGAAACAATTTGCATCTCTGATGATCTTTCTTGCTTTCCATTTTAGGTGTTGCATATTCAAAACATATGGTGCAAATATATTCCTATCATGGTCGTAATGATTTGCGGAACCACCTAGAGGTTTGTTTATATATATATGCATGCTCTTACACACAAGTGTGTACATACATACATACGTACATACATACATACATGTGTGTGTGTTTGTGTTCTTACATAGTTTTTAGTGATCATTAAAATATGATATTAACTGGTTCTTTCAGCCCCTTTTGTTAATACTTGCGTATCTGCCATGATATATATTTTTTTTTTTTTCAGATTGACACTCATGTCGGTAAGGTTAGTGATCTTGGCTGTTCACATCCAAAGAGACAACTCTGCATCATAACTTGTGGAGAGGACAAGACTATTAAGGTTTAACTTTACTTGGCATATTCTTTCAGTGTAATAATGAGGCTGGACTGCATTGTGAAAGACTGAAAGTTCATTTCTGAAAAGGTGTGGGATGCTGTCACTGGTAATAAGCTGTACACGTTTGAAGGGCATGAAGCACCAGTTTACTCCGTGTGCCCTCATCATAAGGAAAACATTCTGGTATTCAGTTGTTTTATTTGCACTTTTTCTAGTTGACAGTTGACATCCTTTTTTTTTTTTTGATAAGTAACTTTTCTTCAGAGACATCCAAGTCTCATGCCTCAGCCGGTGTTTTAGGCTCAGGTTACTATTCATTGTTAAGCTTAGCAGCTTTACCTAAATATTTTGGTGCACTTATTATACCATAAGGCTATGCTTGCAGAGGGGGCTCATGCATTAATCAGAATAAGGTTTTGCAAAAAGAGTTTGAGGCAAAAGATTTCTTTCTTCCCTTTGTTCATTGCTTTTGTTTTGTCAAATTAACATTTGAGCTTTCTTCTTTCCATCTGAAGTATTATGGTTAATATGTATATATATATATATAGCTATTTTCTTGGTACTAATGGTACTAAAAATGGCATTATTCTTTTCCACTTTTTTCCCTGCAAAATGGGAAATGTGAATCTTAATTTTCACACCCTAATAATCCATAGGGTTACCACTTGCCCACCCCTCCTCCCCCCCAACCCTTCCGGTTTCTATTGCTGTGTGGATTTGGTTTAGATCATTGAAGGTTTCTTGCTTCTTACAGTACATATATTCAGTAGATATCAGTGGGAAAATTAAGGCTTGGTTTTTTTTTTTTTTTTGCTAAGCTTCAATGTCATTAAACAACAACGGAACTACAAGCGAGATAATCCACCCTACAAACAGACTTGATAGATGGTGGGAGATTACTCTTATAGAAACAGAAAAACTGGTGGGAGCTTAAAGCAAGACTGGCAACGGCGTGTGCTGCAGAGTTGCAGTTTCTCCGAACCCAACAAAACTTAAAAGCAGGAAAAGGAGCAGCTCAGCAACGAATGTTATGTATGGAGGTGCTAATAGACCAGTCAGGTATGTGTTCGGCAGAGGTGATAGAGTCAAAGCAGGTCTTGACATCGCCTTCGAAGATAACTTGCTGCCATTACTCTTCAGAAGCTAATGCTACAGCCCATAGGAGTGCAGCTGCTTCAGCTTGGAGGGGGGAGCAAAGATTGTGTGAAGTACCCCACACTTTGATAACTTCGCCAAGATGGTTTCTGGCAATAACACCCAGGGCAGATCTGGACCCTGATAAGGCAGCGTCCACTTTGATTTTTATCCATCCCAGCAGCGGAGGTGACCAGGCAGAGGGACATGGGGCCGAGGCATTATGTGGGACAAGAGACATCAGGTTTTGAGAATTCAAGGAACCTAGCTTGCACATTTTTAATAGACTTGGGAATGTCTATCTGACCATCATGACCAAGATGGAAGATGATATGGTTCCTTAATCTCCAAACTTCATCTGCAACCAGAGCCAAATTAAGTGTTGCTAACCATAGCTGGTGGGGAGGAAGAGCGGCGCTTGGGGGTTCCATAATGAACTTGATGATATCTTCATTGGAGGAGATCAAGCTTGGCTCTATCCTCAATCCCCAGCAAGCAGAAAACAAATAGCTCTTGATATGGGGCAGTCAAAAAATAGGTGGACACAGGATTCAACCTTGCTCTTGCATAGTACACATGTCGGATCTGTATGCATGATTCTTTGGGCTAGGTTCTCTTTTGTAGGAAGAGCATTGGAACCTATTCTCCACAGCAGTATTTTGATTCTTTCAGGCAGTTTAGCCTTCCATAACTTCTTCCAAGGGGCTACGTGGAAATTTGGGTCATTATTAAGATCATTGGTCGGTCGGTACGTAGACTTAACCGTGAAAATACCTTTGGAGTCGAAAACCCAAATAAGCTTATCTTGTTTGGGACTTATTGGGATCGGGATTTGACATAATGGCTTGCGCTGAGTCAGCTTCAAAAATTTCTGAAATCAGCCTTGAGTTCCACTGATTGGTGCTATGATCAAGAAGTTGTGACACATTCAGAGGGGTGAGAGAAGTATCTTCACTTTGTGGTTTAGGCTTGAAGCCTTGAACTCCAGGAACCCAAGGGTCTTCCCAAACATTGACTGAGGTCTCATCACCAATGATTTAGCACGCACCCTTAGAAACTAGACTTTTGGCACTTTCTATAGCTTTCCACGACAGTGAAGCTACCTTGGGGGGATCTTTATGCAACCATTCATGGCTGACTTTGTATTTGGCTCTCAACAAATCTATACAGATGCTTTCCCTCTTTGATACTACCATCCAAGCAAGCTTGGCCAATAAGGCAGCATTTACATCTTTTGTTCTCTTGAACCCGAGACCTCCCACACATTTTGGTCGGCAAAGCTTTTACCAGGCTTTCCAAGGAATGAACCTGCCCTCATTTTCCTTTGGTTTCCACCAAAATCTTCTAGTCAAAGAATCCAGCTTATCACAGTTTTTTACAGGGATTTTGAAAGATGACATGGTGTAGCTTGGGATAGCATTCATAATTGAATTGGTGAGAGTGCATCTACCAGCCCAAGATAGGCTTCTGCTTCTCCATCCCATCAATTTTGTTTCAAGTTTTTCCTGAAGGAAATTGAAATCCTTTGTAGGTGATCTAGAGAGAAAAAGGGAAGCACCTAGATAAATTGCATCTTTCTCAAGACCCTTCATCTGTAGCTTGTGCTTGATGCCTCTTCTAACATTTGCTTGGGTGTGTTTGGAGAAAAAAACACCGGACTTCCCTCTGTTGATACTTTGCCTTGACCACTCGCAGTATCTTTCATTGCACTTAGAGATGTTGGAAGCTTCAAATCTGGTTGCTTTTGAGAAAAGCACAATATCGTCGGCATACATAACATGGGTGAGTGCAAGCCCTCTAATGCTAGCTTTTACGCCGCTGATATTTCTGGAAAAGAGCTCTTGGTTAAGCATTCTAGATAGATCTTCTTGTCCTAGAATGAAAAGATAAGATGAAAGAGGGTCTCCCTGCCTTAATTCTCTGCTAGGCCTAAACTGATCTGATTTACCACCATTAACCAAGAACTTAAAAGACACTGAGGAGATGCAAGCTGTGATCCCGTTAATAAACTTCTCATCAAAACCAAATCTTTTGAGAATGGTTTGAATAAACCTCCAATTGACTCTGTCATAAGCTTTTTGAAGATCAAGTTTAATAGACATGAACCCTGTTTTGGCTTTTCTGATCTTGAAGCTATGAATCATCTCCTAAACGATAATTTGGTTTTCGGTAATCCATCTTCCAGGGATGAAAGCAGATTGACATGGGGAGAAAGCTTGTGCAGAAGAGGCCTAAGCTTTGAAACAAGTAATTTGGAAATAATCTTGTGGACTACATTGCACAGACTGATGGGACAAAAGCCATTTGTAGAGGTGGGATTAGAGGTTTTTGGGATGAGAACAATGAGGGAGCTATTTACCCCCTTAGGCGTACTTCCAAGTTTGAAAAATGATGTTACAGCTTGAGTCACTGTTTCACCTACTATGTGCCGGAACTCTTTATAAAAAAGGACTGGAAAACTATCTGGTCCTGGTGCCTTAAGATCATGCATCTGAAAAAGAGTGGTCTTAATATCTTCAGGAGAAGATATACTGCGCAAAATCTGGTTTTCCTCTTCTGATATACTTGGTGGGATAAGGTTGTCCAGATTTTTAGGGAAAGATACCTCCTCTTCATCAAATTGATCTTTGAAGAATTGATAGAATAGCTGTCTAATTTGCTTGGAGCTAGTTTCCCACGTACCATCACTCTTTTTAATTGCATCAATGTTATTGTGTCTCCTTCTTATAATAGTAGATAAATGGAAAAATTTTGTATTTTTGTCTCCCTCTTTAAGCCGCAATTCATGAGATTTTTGCTTCCAAAGCATCTCACTTCTAACTAGCCATTCTGCTAGTTCTGCTTGAAGTGCTGCTTCTATTTTACCATTTTGCACGGATTGGTCTTTGCTTTGAATGTTAGCTATTCTGCTCAGAAGTCGATTAATTTTGTCTTGACAATGCCAAAAAATTTCTTTATTCCATTTCCGAATGGAGTCTCTAGTAGCTATCTGCTTTTTGCATAGTTTCTCTAATGCTGACCTACTGACTTTCTTGTTCCATGCCTTTTCCACAACCGAATTGCACCCATTGTCTCTCACCCATGCAGCCTGAAACCTGAAAGGTCTATGTGCAAATTCATCATCAGGATTAGTGTCCAACAAAATTGGGGCATGATCCGAATTAATAGCACCAAGGTGATTGATAGTAGCTCTAGGAAAAGCAAGTCTCCAAGATATGCTAGCAATACCTCTGTCTAACCTCCTTTTGATGGCTGAACTTCCCCACTGTCCTCTGGCTTAGGTGAACGAATTACCACAGAAACCCAAATCAATCGCGCTGAATTCAAAGATGAGCTCCTTTAGGTAGTTGGTGGCTGAGGGGCCACCTTTACTTCCCCCTGAAATCTCACTATTTTTAATGGTGAAGTTGAAATCACCAAAGCACATCCATGGACCTTGATGGGAATCAAGTAAGGCCATAAGATTTTCCCAGGCTTTCTTCTTTTTTGATGGGTATGATGTGGGTTCAAGAGTTGACTATGATGCTCTAGGCCAATCTTGCACGACAATGGCCCACAGTGCCGACAGGACAAGGTAGTAAGGATGTTTTATTACATTACTTATCCAACTATTTATTTCCTTAAAATTTCATTGTGGTTGGGCAATTGCTCAAGCTTTACATCATGTTTCTTTTATTGTGTGCATCATAGGCTATTCTCATGTGGGACTACTGAAGAAGGAGAATCATACCTTACTGAATGGAATGAATGTGAGGGTTCTTTCAAGCGTGTATATAATGGTCTTTGGAAGTGGTCTGTGGGGGTAGTGCAATTTGATACAATGAAGAACCAGTTACTGGCTACTAGCGATGAGTTTCAAATAAAATTTTGGGACATGGACAATGTTAACATCTTGACAACTACAGCTGCAGAGGGTGGATTACCAGTAATGCCTGTGGAATCCCTTTTCCTGATGTGCTTGGCAGTATTTTGAAGCCCTTCTTATAATTAAACAATCTTTTCCTTGAATATCTTTTAGGCCTCTCCTTGCATTCGATTTAACAAGGAAGGGATACTGCTCACTGTATCAACAAGAGAGAATGGAATTAAAATACTTGCAAATGCTGATGGTTTACGGCTTTTGCGTTCTATTGAAAATTGTGCAGTTGATACCTCCAGAGGATAGAAGACAGAGTTCATGTGGCTTTTATTGAAGTTATGTTTGTTTGTAAAGGTCATGTGGTTGTGGACTCATTTTAAGCTCTTATTAGTTAGCAAATTCTAGAATTTAATGACTTTATTATGCACTGGGGCAATGAAGGTTATGTTGAGAGGATGTCTGTTAAATTCATTAAATTGAGTACTTAAATTCAGGTTCTCATACAAGGTGAGGCAATGAAGGTTGTGTTGCATCAGTTTGGCTATATTAAGGCTTCATTTGCAAGTGATTGGCCGGGTTTGAGCAACACGATGTTTGAGCATCAACCTAAACGCTACAATGCCTTGATTTCTGGGAGTCAGGATTCTGTGTATTAAATTAGGTCTCTAGCAAAAGGAACTTAAACGATTCATACCTTGTTGACTATTCTATGGGCAACAGAAAACAAATTGCAAGTATACTTGCAATGGAAAGGGCATTCACATGGAAATTGATCACGATGGAAGATAAAAGAAATTGATAAAATTTTGAGAGTTAGAGGATGACATAGGTAAGAAAATGAAGAAAAGGTTGTGGATTGGGGGAGATAAAAACAAATTGGTTGAAGAGTCCACTGGTCCACGTGGTTCTTCATCCCTCAACTTTTTAAATGAACTGTTTTTATCAAAAGGCAGTATATTTTAGGCAAGGAAAACTTCTTGTGGGTTGTTACTATTGCTCTATGACTGCACCATATAGAAAGATCATCAAATAGAGTATATCTTATCTGTGTGACTTGACAATGCAGTAAAATGAAATTTAACAAGCAAAGATGATAATAATAAAAAAATAAAAAATAAAAAAAATTCGAGGCCCATTCTTTTATTTGTTTGCAGAAATTCTCATGATTTTGGGTTCTCATAAAGGATTAATGAGAAAATTAAGGGTAAAAATGGTGAAGTAGAGATCATTGTCAAGATTTTTCAAACTGAGTATCAAGATGAAGATCAATGCTAATAAAGAAAAAAATAATAATAATGATTGTGCTAGTGAAAGATCCACAGAATTTGCTAGCTAACTAACCTCTTGCTTCTTGAACAGGAAAAAGAAATTCTAGAAAGCAGCTAATGGCTCCAGACATGGCACATGTGGATAGGCTTATATAACTTATATATAAATGTTCTAAATAGAAGTCATGAAGGAGATAAAATAGTTTCAATGGAAAGGCACATAAGAGTAATCACAGTTTGTGCAAATATTTTTTTTTAATTTTTTTTTGCACATTTAAAACCTACTTTTTCTATTTTATATTTTCATATTTACAAAACATTCACATCAGTTTGTCTATTATATACTTTTATTCAAATAAAATATTCATTTTTTACCATTTTTTATTATTTTCTTCATTGCCTTTCTCTTCCTCCCAGTATATCAACACTGCCGTTTCTTAGTTTATCAACATCCACACCAGTCCTCCCTTAACTCTCTTCCTCTCTCATATCTCAAACCCAACACTCACAAGCGGCGGTAGCAGTAGCAACAGAAGATCCAGCGGCAGCAACTACAGCAGATCCAGCAGCAGCAACGACAAATCTGACAAGTTTGGGTTGTTTTTGAGTTGGGCTTTCAGATGGATTTTGGTGGATTTTAGTTTTTCTTGATTTTGAGTTGGGTTTTCTAATGTTTTGGTTTGATTTCCTGTTGATTTTGTGGTGGATTATCAATTGTTGAAATGGGTTGGAGTGGTGGTGATTGGGTTGCAATGGTGGCTGGGTGGTGCTGGGTTGGTGGTGGGGTGGTTCTCCCTTTCTTTTTTCTTCTTCTTCATTTTTCTTCTACTGATGGGTTGTTGTGGCGTTGGGAAAGAGAGGGATTCTGACCAATGAGAGAGAAAAAAATAATAAACTATTATTATATAAAGCTACAGAAACCGTGTATATTTACACGGTTACTGTAACAATTTGGAAAATGAACAATATTATAGAAGAGCTTATGTGGATGGATTTTGAGCAAAAATGTGTAAAATGATGCACTTTTTGTATTATAGAGGGACTGATGCAATTGCTCTAAGAGCATCCACATCAGTTTCTTTATTTTACACATTTATTTTTACACTAAAAACTAACTTTTTCTATTTTACACATCCACTTTTACAAAACACCCACATTAGTTCATCTATTCTATCACTTCTTTTAATTAAATTAATCATTTTTCTCAAATTTTTTATTATTCCCCTCAACCACCCCCTTTAATATGTGTGCGCTCTCTCTCTCTCTCTCTCTTCCCATTTTATTTGATTTTTTGCTCTCACTCTTTACCCATCTCTCTACCCATTTCTACCCATTTTTTCAGATCAACTCTCTCGATCACGATTAGATCCAACCAGATCAGACCCACGATGGGGCAGCTTCGACACCGCGACTCACAATCCACAACTCTAGCCTTGCTCCTAGGCCGTGCCACGGGGAGTCGTGGCCTGTCCATTTGGGTGCGGGAGACGGCGGCGAGGTAGCTGGAGGAGCGCAGGGCTGATTGGAGGTACTCGAAGCTCGTGGTGGCTCTGGACATCATGTGGAACGTGGCATTCATGGTGGTCTCGGTCTCTCCCTAGCTCCGATCCACAAGCATCGATCAAATCTGAGATCTCCTTAGCTCCGATCAAGCAAAAATCATCTTCGATCCACAAGCACCGACCGATCTCCCTAGCTCCGATCCACAAGCACCGATCAAATCCGAGATCTCCCTAGCTCCAATCAGGCAAGACCCATCTCCAATCCACAAGCATCGACCGATCTGTCTCTCTGTGTTTTTTTTTTTTTTTTGAACAAGTGTATCTCTGTTGATTTGTCTGTGTGGATGTGTTTGTGTGTGGGTGTGTTTATGTGCATCTGAGGAAAAAGAAGAAGATGAGGAGAGGAGAAGTTAACTGGGTTTGTTGAGCACGAAGAAGAGAGAAAAAAAAAAGGAGCGGACGAGAAATTAATAAAATAATAGATAAACAAGCTACAGTAACCGTGTATATTTACACGGTTACTATAGCTCGTGGATGGATTTGCACACCTTTACCTATTTTTACAACCACTGATGTGGTGTTTTTTTTTTTTTTGCTCAAAATGTGTAAAATTGGTAGTTTTTTCTAGTTTAAAAGATTTTAAAGGAACTGGTGTGGATGCTCTAAGTTACATTTGAATTGTGTTTTGTAATTTGAAAAGTTGTGGTTGTAAGCCACTTTGCACCAAATTTTCAAAACTTGTTTGGTCCCAATGTATTGTTGTCATATTAATTAACAAGGTAATGAAAGAAGCGTGCTCTTAAACGGGTGCTGTACAACATCCTTTAGTGTGATAAAATTTAAAATGAACTATTCACTTTTTTTTTTCAGGGATATGAAAAAATATGGATATGTATTAAATGTGTGTCAGTTTAAATTGAAAAAGTCAAATCATTTTGCAATCTGACCAAAATACCCTTAAATCCAAAATTAAAAAAATATGTTCTTTATCTCTAAATTGCCCTCAGCCATTTTTAAACATGTATACATAGGCTCTCACTTTCCTCTCCCGTGTAGGAGCTAGTTTCCTCTCAAGGTCACTCGAGTACTTTCCTCTCTAAAGCTTAGAGTCTTTTTCTGTTTCCAATCAAAAAATCTAAAATCTTTCTTCTTTGACTAGTTTTCAGACTTATCTTCTTTAGAAGCTTAGGAGTCTTTTTCTCTTTCCAATCAGAAAATCTAAAATCTTTCTTCTTTGACTAGTATTTGGACTTATCTTCTCTAAAAGCTTAGGAGTCTATTTCTCTCTCAAACCAGAAAATCTAAAATCTTTCTTTCCTTTGACTAGTTTTTTAGACTTATCCTCTCAGCCTACTCCGGTAGGCAACAGTATGCTTTTCAAGTCAAAATGAAACATGATCTAATACAAGGGATGAATCATATGCAGTTAACTAAGGAAGAAGAAGTCCATATCTCTATCTCAGGGGAAGGCAGATCTGAGCTATGGGAAGAATTCTCACTCAATCTGATGGGGCGTTTATTAACAGACAGGAAGCAAAGCCAGAGAGCTTTGAAGAATACTCTATGCTTGGCTCGGAAAGTGGGCCTAGATCTAAGGATTGTAGAGGTTGGGAACGACATCTACCAATTCAAGTTTTCAAACGAGCACCAACTGAAATGGGTGGAATCAAACGGCCATGAAATTTTGAAAATAATCTCCTTCTACTTCAAAGATGGAAAAGAGGAATGACTGCAAATAATATCATCTTCACCCACTCACCATTCTGGCTACAGGTATGGGGTCTTCCCTTTGATATGATGTTTGATATGGGGAATAGTATTGGAAAATTTGTGATGGCAGATTCTAAATCATGGTCTTCGGACCAAGCAAAATATATAAGAATCCGGGTGGAGATTCCTTTGAATAAACCGCTAAGGCGGTGTGGTGTGGTGGCTAGTTCGGAGGGAGAGATACATAAAATATTTTTCCAATATGAAAGGTTACCCATATTCTGCTTTCTATGTGGAATATTAGGACACGATGATCGCCACTGTCAATCAGGAGTGAGTAATACAGACGAACCCCAGCAATATGGGGAATGGCTAAGAGCTCGAGGGGGAAATAAAGGAGGCAGCTTGAGAAATGGCCCAACAAATGCTTCTGCAATGCCAAATGATAACCAAAACTCAGAGGAAAGAAGGCAAAACGCAGTACTCAGGATGGAGATAGACAGGAGCCAAAAAGGGATCGAGCAAAACCAAGAAGCGGGAAAATTTCCTGAAAAGAGAAACGGTGATGTAAGCCTGATTGATGTGATAGCTGATGGAGATGGAAACTTCCGAGAGAAGGATTTTCAAATTCAAAGCCAGAGAAACAAAGAAGATACGGATAGACAAGAAAATGTGGGTACCCACGAAAGAAAAGAAAAGGAAGGTTGGAGGGAATCATATGTTGTTTTTGGCCACGAAAAATCAGTAGACAGCAACGATTGGGACCCACAAGTGGCTAAAAGGGCCGAACAGAAAAAAGAGTGTCAAGAAGTGACAAGCCCAATAAAAAAACAAAATGGGCCTAATGATGAAGCTGAAATGATTAAAGAAAAGGAAATGGCCCAAGCAAAGAAGGGCAGGCTACAGAAATTGGCCAGAGGACAACAACAAAACAAAGCAGAAGAGACGGGCACGACTGAAAGTGTGGTGGGAACGAAGCGAAGACTTTTGGAAGAGGAGAATAAAGAAGATGGTGGTAAGAAAAGGTTTTGTGGAGGTGAGTTTTTTCCTTCTGTTTCAACGGCGGTGGCTGCAAGGCAGCAGCGCCGAGAGCCATGAATCCTCTAAGCTGGAAATGCTGGGGAATTGGGAACCCTCAGACAGTTTAAGCGTTGCACAACCTAGTGCAGCGATATAATCCCAACATGGTCTTCTTAATGGAGACAAAAGTAGGTGTAAAAAAAATGGTGAAGGTAAAGGAAATAATTGGTCTCCCAAATGGCCTAATAATACCAAGTGAAGGTAAAAGTGGGGGAATGGCTCTTCTATGGGTCAGGGATTTAGATGTTGAAATTAGAAGTTTTTCTAGAAACCACATTGATGCAATTGTGATAGACCCTAAGTCTGGTTTCAAATGGAGGATGACCAGTTTTTATGGAAATCCGGAAACAAGTTTGAGAAAAGATTCTTGGAACCTCCTCCGGTACCAAATGCCATGGATGTGTATAGGAGATTTCAATGAAATTGTGTCAGCAACAAAGAAATCAGGAGGCCTGGATAGAGCCCAACAGCAAATGGAAGGTTTTAGGGAGGTAATAGATACTTGTGGGTTCCAAGACATGGGGTTTGAAGGTCCGGAGTTTACTGGGTGTAATCAAAAACCAGATGAAGGAAGAACTCAGTTAAGGCCGGATAGAGTTCTTGCTACAGTAGAGTGGGCAAAGTATTACAAAAATGCTGGAGTTTTTCATATTGTGGAACCAACCTCTGACCATTGTGCTATCCTATTGACAGATAAGCAACAACCACCAATTAAAAGGGAGAGAAGATTCCACTTTGAAGAAGCACGGACTAAATATGAGAAGTGTAACGAAGTTATCCAGGAAGCTTGGATAAAATTCTCGGGTATGCATTCAATGGTGGGATTGGTTGAAAGTCTAAAGGAGTGTGCTGCTGGTTTATTTAGGTGGAGTCGAACTGATATTGGATACTATCCTAGAAAAATCCAAGAGAAAAGGAAATCCCTCCAAGCACTAGTTCAAGAGGACAGAGATGGCAATAGAGGAGCAGAAATAAATGAATTATGGAAAGAAATTAATGAGCTTTTGGATGATGAAGAAATCAGATAGCACCAAAGATCAAGAGTACAATGGTACCAAAAAGGTGATAGAAACACCCAATACATCCACCACAAAGCATCACAAAGAAGAAAGAAAAATGAGATTAGAGGTCTATGGGATAAGGATGGGAATTGGTGTGAAGATGTGGAAGGCATTGCAAGTATAGCAACAGAGTATTTTAAAGAATTGTTCTCAACCTCCTGCCCATCCAGAATTGAGGAAGTAGCCAATTTAGTTCCAAGAAGTGTTACCCCAGAGATGAATGAGCAGCTCACAAAGGAATTCCAAAGAGAAGAGATCATTCAAGCTGTCCACGCAATGCACCCAACAAAAGCCTCAGGCCTTGACGGTATGTCTACAATCTTTTACCAAAAATATTGGGATGTTATGGCAATGATATTATTAATACTGTTTTGAATGTCCTAAACTCTAATGCATCAGTAGCACCCCTAAACCAAACAAACATTGCTCTCATACCAAAAACAAATAGCCCAACCAAGATGAATGAATTCCGGCCTATAAGTCTATGCAATGTGTCTTATAATTATATCCAAAGTTTTAGTGAACAGATTAAAACCAATTCTCTCCACCATTATATCAGAAAATCAAAGTGCTTTTGTACTTGGCCGCCTAATAACAGACAATGTCCTAGTTGCTTTTGAAATTATGCACTGCTTAAAAAGAAGGAAAAGAAAATAACATGGTAGTCAAGCTTGACATGAGTAAAGCCTATGACTGAGTAGAATGGGGTTTTATAAAGAAATTCATGGAAGGAATGGGCTTTAATGACAAATGGATTAGCTTGATTATGAATTGTATAACTACAGTGTCTTATTATGTGCTTATTAATGGGGTTCCCCAAGGTTGTATCACCCCCACAAGGGGTTTACGCCAAGGAGACCCAATATCCCCATACTTATTTCTACTCTGTTCAGAAGGTTTTACAGGTTTAATTTTGGAAGCAGCTAGAAATAATAGACTCTCTGGAATTTCAATTTGTAGAAACTGCCCAATTGTTACCCACCTCCTTTTTGCTGATGACAACATCCTATATTGCAAAGCTAATGGACAAGAAAGCAGGGTGTTGCTAGGAATCCTTCAAAAGTATGAAGAAGCTTCATGACAAAAGATTAACACAGATAAATCATCACTGTTCTTTAGCCGAAATACAAAGGAGGAAAGAAGAGAAGAGGTGAAGGAAATTCTTGGCTCAATGCAAGATTCCCAGCCAAAGAAATACTTGGGGCTGCCTTCCATGATTAGTAGGTCAAAGAAACAAGTTTTTAATGAAATCAAAGAAAGGGTTGGAAAGAAACTAAGGGGATGGAAAGAGAAATTATTGTCCACTAGAGGTAGGGAAATACTAATAAAAGCTATGGCTCAGGCAGTACCAACATACACAATGGGATTTTTTTGCTTCCAAAGAGTCTTTGTGATGACATGGAAGGTATGATGAGGAATTTTTGGTGGGGTCAAAAGCAGCAAGAATCCAAAATTGCTTGGGTTAGCTGGTCAAAGATGTGCATGGCAAAAAGGGATGGTGGTATGGGTTTTAAAGATCTCCAAGCTTTTAACTTGGCTATGCTTGCTAAGCAAGGGTGGCGGATGCTTGAAGAGCCATCCTCATTGATGGCCTGGCTGTATAAAGCAAAATATTTTCCTAACTGTGATGTTCTTGGGGCTAGTATTGGAAGCAACCCATCTTATGCTTGGAGAAATATTCATAAAAGCTTGGAAGTACTTAAGCAAGGCACTAGGCGGAGAGTGGGGAATGGTAAACTAATAAACATTTGGGATGATAAATGGATGCTAACTCCAACAACCTACAAGGTCATTTCTCCTCCTAAAGATTTTGGGGATTTTCCAATGGTATCATCCCTTATAGACGAAGACACAAAAACATGGAGAAGGGATAGACTAGTTGAGATATTCTTACCTTTTGAGGTAAATATCATTCTTAATATCCCCAGAAGCCACCACCTTCCGAGGACTCCATCATGTGGGTGGGTAACAAAAAATGAATTTTCTCTGTGAAAAGTGCTTATTATGTTGCCAAGAAAATGCTGGAATCTGACAGCCAAGGTGAGACTTCCAGAGGAGATGTACATGCCCCTTATGGAAAAGAATATGGCAGCTAAATATTCCAGAAAAAATCCGTATTTTTGCTTGGCATTTGTGCTTGAATGCAATTCCCACCATGATGAATTTAAATAAAAGAGGGATCCAAGTTGATGTCCTATGCCCAATCTGCAAAAATGAAGAAGAAGATATAGAGCACGCCATTCTAAATTGTGAGCTAGCCAAGGTAGTGTGGTCAAAGTGGAGGGACTGCCCGGGGAATTTTTTGGGGAGCAAGTGTGATATATCCGATATGGCTCTTACAATCATTAGCTAGGGAAGTTAGTGTGATTTAGAAAAAAAAATTTTAGAGTTGCCTGGGCGATTTGGTACCACAGAAACCAATTAATTTTTGAAGCTAGTAAAGCAACTACAGATCAGGTGTGGGGGACAGCAATTAGAATGGTGGAAGATTTTCAGACTGCAAATAAAATTGCAGCAACAGGGAAAAAGAAGCAAACTAGAGAATGGAGGCCTCCACCAAAAGATTTTTTCCTCATAAATGTGGATGGAGCTATCCCAGCTGTGGATGGTCATTCTGAAATTGGTATTGTCATTTGGGACTGGGAGAGTCAGATTGTTGCTGCTGTCAACATGCCTCTATCTGGGAAATTTGCAGTAGAGGAAACAGAGGCCCTAGCCATGGAAAAAGGTGTTTCTCTAGCTTTTGAACTAGGCTTGGAGAAGGTCATTTTGGAGGGAGATTCTCTGCAAACTATCCAGGTAGTTAGAGACAAAGATTGTAGAGGAATGACTAGCCACATAATTGCTGGTATCATCCATGAATTATCAAAATTCAGGGTGGCAAAGGTTAGACACATAAATAGGAATGGCAGCAAGATAGCCCATGAACTTGCTCAACAGGCCAAGAGAGATGGAGAGTTGAAGAATTGGATTGGTACAACACCAGATATTGTAGCTACTCTTATAGGTGCAGATAGTTTCAGCCAGAGGAATTTGATAGTGGTCTAGTCTGTTTGTGGTCTAGTTTGTTACTTTTCTTGTTGTTCTTCTGCCAGGTCTTAATTGTATATTGGCATTCTTGCCTTCTGTTTGAATGGAATGAATATTCAGTTTCAAAAAAAAAAATTGCCCTCAGCCTTATTATGAACTCCCAAATTTTTTCTCCATTCTATAACCATAAAATACACAAAAATGGCATATAGAGAAAATCATAGTAACCTCTGGGTATGGACAAGGACCCCCATCTGACCATCACTAATCTCATTCTAACATCATATTTGAATCTTCTAACACCATTGGGTTGAGATGACGAGGAGTAGCTCCAATGCATCCATCTAACTTCAATACCAATTTGGTTTTGGGGCTACAGAGTGAGAGAGGAGTTGGTCTTGGGTGAAATTGAGAAAATTAACTCTTAATGCTTTTCAATTGGCAGGTAAGAGGAAGGATGAGAAATTTGAGAGAGTGGGTTCTTTGACGATGTGTCTGCGTGGAGGAAAATAGAGTGGATATTGTAGAAGATGTGTCTGTGTGGAGGAAATAGAGTGGAGGAAAATATAGTGTAGAAGAAGAAAGAAGATAAAAGTGTGGAGGAAAGCAGACGAAGAAAGTGGATATTTGTGAAGAAATTGGTGGATGAGAAAAAAAGAAGAAAAAATAAAATTAAAAAAGAAAAGAAAAGAAAACAAAGGGTCATTTGTGGGTGGATTAGTGGGGTTAACCAAAAAAAAAAGAGGTGTGTTAGTGGGTGTTGGGTAAAGGTATTAAAAAAAACCTTTTATTTAAGGACCAAAAAAAATCTCATTATGAATCTATAATCAGATTTGTCGATCAAAGTTGTCAAAAACAGTAATCAGATTTCTTCTTTTCTTTTTTCTTTTTAACTTCGTGACAATTAAATTAATAAAGGAAAGTAATGAATGAGATTCATTAATTATAATCCTAAATCCACCCATACTACAATAGAGATATAGAAAATAATTAAAAAAATGAATTCATACAAAGTTGTCAAAAATTAACTAAGGAAATGAATGAAGGTTCCTTAATTACGTGATTTTTTTTTCTTTTTTATAATAGGTAAATTAATAAATGAAATGAATGGTGGTTATTTCATTATAATCCCAGATCCATTTCAAATGAAGGATTTTAACTCTAATCAAAATAGTTTAGGTAAGGATAATATCAATTAACAATGGCATAACATAGTCATAGTGGGGGAAGAAGCAATGGCATAAGATTGTCAAAAATAACTAAATATTGGATTCAATCCTAATTCAAAAATACAAGTTCAAGAGCTTCTACCTAACATTTCAAACAAAATATTGGATTCAATCCCATTTCACTTGAAGTACACGTTTTCCTTTTTTTTGCTCCATTTGAGGAAGTACAAGTCTCTTTCTCCGGACACGTAGAGATGTTATGACCAACATGCTTGCAAAGTCCACAAGTCTTCTTTTGCTTTCCTAATTCTCTTCCGTCTTTCATTTGTTTTTGCTTTAGACGGCCTTTTGTCTTTGATAGTGGAGGACAATTAATGAAACAATCTCCATCAATCACACCATTTACACTGGCATCAACCACATTTTCCTTGCCTACTAAATTTTCATCATCTAACACTAGCAATTCTTTTTCACTTAATGAGGCTTCACAACACCAACAAGATGGTAAATACAATTGTGGAATATGGTAACAATATCTGTGAAGGAATACACTAAGAATGTGACGACCAAGTATACCCCAAAATTCAAAATGTTTGCAACTACAATTAGTCACATCACCATCCCATAAGACCTTGTGCTTTTGACTAGTTTCATCTTTATAATATTGTAGCTCAAATTCAATATGGTTTTCTTGATGAACTGAATATTGTGTTGCTCTCTCAAACTCCTTTTGAAATTTTTGAAAGCATAAGGTGTCAAAACATTGTGTGCTTGGTCTTCTAATGGTGACAATGTTCTTAAAAAGAACCTCTAAATGTCTCTACCATTGTATCATGTGATTGTGTTTGCTCAATATCTTCAATGGCAAGATCAATCTAAGATATAATAAAATAAATTAAAAACTTTTATATGACATATAAAGACTACATATATTAACAAATAAAAAAAATAAATCAAATTATACAACAAAAGAAATCAATGGTAAGTATTGATTTACTTGTTTAATGAGTTGCATCAAGTTTATGTGAGAACTAACAAACTGTTTAATAAAGACATTTATACTTTCCGATCTTCCGGTTGTTGTCATTCCACCAAAAAAATGTCCTCGAAGGTAACATGGTACCCAAAAGTGCTTAATTTGGTATAAACCAATTACATGCTTGTTAGTAAGCATGTCATACTTTTCCATAACTTGAGTCCATTGACCCTCAAATTCTTCACATGAGTCTAACTTGTATAACTTGTAGAACTTCATGCACCAATTTGAATATTGATTATGAAGAATAGATGGAAACCAACCACTGACTTAGTGGTAATATGTCATATACAAAAGGCATGTTTTGTGAGTGGTTATTCTTTTGATATTGCCTCCGTAATCCATGGTTCTTGATTTGTCAAAATTGCCTTGGGTTGTTTCTTCATTAAACACGCAAAATTTTGCTAATAAAAAAAAATATTAGAATATGTAAATATTTCACCTAAGAAACAAACGCTAATTAAATAAAATGAAAAAATAGTTGTTCAAATTTATAAGATAAATAGAGTACCTTCATTAGCCATCGAAAAGTACTAGTTGTTTCATTTCGAAGAAGTGCACAACCAAAAAGAATCGACTTTCCATGATTATTGACACCAACAAAAATACCAAAAGGCATATCATAAGCATTTACCTTGTAAGTAGTATAAAAAACAACCACATCTCCATATTTTTGGTACCAATCAAAACTATGAGGGTGCGACCAAAAAATATGCTCTAACCTTTTCTTATCATTGGTTGTGAATGCATATTGAAACTTAGAATTCCAACTTTACAAAATTGTAAGAGATCCATAGCATCATTCACATCATGCATCTTTCTCATTTTCATATAAAGATTATGAATATCCCGTTGAAAAAATGGAAGATGTCCATGTTTCACATTTTTCTTAAGTTCCATGACACGTATTATTTTTTTAACTGAAAGTCCAGCTTCTTTGTATAAGAGAATGCAATTTTTATCATCTTCAGTGATAACTCAATTGGCCGGAAGAAATCGTACACTCGAAGGGGACAACAATTCATGATTATGATCTACAAAAAAAAAAAGTGACATGCCATTCTTTTGGAAAAATGTCTATTAACTTTCGCAATACAATAGTTAGACGAGCTTTGCATCCACATTTTAAAGACTTCTTATTTCGTTGCTCCTTAAATGAATCCACCATTTTTAGTGGTTGCCTACCTTCCTGATGATAAAAGAAATTAAGTCTTCCTATTTCTCCATTTTTTTCTACGAATGACCTTTTCGAATTGTAAAACCATTTTGATTCCCATAATTTTTATAGAAAATGAAAGTTTCTTCTTCACTAAGAAAACATTGACCAATAAAAGGCTCAAATTCATTTCCTATTGAATTTATATTTTCATATTCTTCAATAACCCCCATCTCATCTATTGGACATTCATTCCAATCAATTATTTCCCCTCCACATGTGTTATTATTTTTTCTATCATTCGGAAACTCATTTAACTCAACGCAATTCCTTGAAACACTTCCATGAATCTCACTTGCAACTAAATTGTCATCCATTTGTGCTACATTAAAACAAGATTAAAACAATCAATATTCAATATCATATTTTAGGATAAATGAAAAAAAAAATGATACAAATAAAATAAAATAATATTTCATTCTTGAAGAAATTCATTTAAGTTAAAACAATTCCTTTTAACAACTTGACGAGTATCACTTATAACTAAATTATCATCCATTGGTGCTATACTAAAACAAGATTAAAACAATCCATATCATATTTTAGGATAAATGAAAAAAAAAAACATGATACAAATAAAATAAGATTAACCTCATATTCAAATATATTTCAAAAAATAAAATTATTGTACCTTACAAGTAATTGCTTAATCCTTCATTGAACACTTGAACTTTTCTTCATCTTTTTTTTTTTTTTTTTGGAAGTGGGTTTGACAATGGTAAAGTGAAAGAAAGTGAGTTTGATATTGGTAAAGTAAAACAAGATGAAGAGTAAAATATTGATAAAGTAAAATTGGGTGGGAAATAAAAAATAAAATGGAGGGAAATGTGTTAAAGGTGTGTTAAAGGGGCATTTTTGTCCTATAATTATTGTAAAAACCAAAGTGCACGTCTAACATAAACTCCAATTGAAAAGTAAAAGTTTGCTTATTTCCTATGTAGTTGAAAAGTACACGTCTAACATTCACAGGTGCTGGCCGGTACCTGTTAACAAAGTCCATGAAGGAAACAAAGATTTTTTGGTACTATAGTCAAGAACACGAAAGGTTAGTACTATCACGAAAGCTTCAACAGAAAACACTTGCTGTCAGTATTACAGACTCACAAAATTTCCCTAGACCAGCTATATAAACATGTAGGAGTTTTCTACTAAGCACTAGATTCCCTGGAACATAGATTGAGATCAGGTGCAATACCTAGGGTATTGCACCTGATGCAATTGGTATGGATGGTTGAGATTTAAAGTTGCAAAAAAAAAACTATAAATCTCAACCATTAAGTATAAAAAATGAAGAAAAGTAAAAAAATAAAGGTAAAAAAGTATATAAAAAAAAATTGTGAAGGACTTGGGTGAATTGCACAGTGCAATTGCATTTAGCAACCCAATCCCAATCCCTCGAAACATACCTTTTGTGTCTTACTCTTTAGAAGCCCATATCAGAAAAAATATCAGCCAACTAGGCTTCTTTGATTCCTGATAGATTGTAGCCACTTCTATAAGGTATAATGATGGGCTCTCAAATTGCCAAACCGGCCAAACATCACTGCTTTTGGAGTGCCTTAAAATAATCTTCCATCTTACACGGTATGCAAAACACTGTGATCTCAATTTAATTCTCTTTGCAAGGTCCCTTACAAGATTTCTTGCACAACTTCCCCAATATAAGTGAGACATAGTTAAAAGTTCAATGTGGACTAACATTTCATATGCATTAAATGCAGAAATCATTTCAAGCTCTTTGTGTCCCTTTGATGTAGGAACCATTAACCATTTTAACTTGATTTATGCTCCATAGCATAAAAACACCACTTAAAGAGCTGGTAGCCAAGAGCAGTTTTCCATGTCTTGAGAATGAACAACCAAAGAGTGGCTAGTGATCCCCAATAAAAATCCCTTCCTGCTTCATACCACAATCCAATTAAGATAATTTGACCCCGGTTAATTAATTCAATTACCCAAGTTGATTAATTAGATTCAATTGCATGCAAATCGTGAAGACACCAACAAATCACCAAAAATACTAAATGCAGTAGAAAATAAATTTAACACAGTGATTTTTTAACAAATGACAAAAACCTCACAAGACAAAAACCTCACAAGGCAAAAACCTCACTAGGTGATTTTAAGGTCACCACTCCCAAGAATCTACTAATCAATAATCAAATAGTTACAAGTATAAGGAATCTTACCACAACCCTGGCCTATCCCAAAATACCAACCTACAGTTGAACCTTTGTTTCAATACCCAATTGAACTTGATCTTGTAGTAGCCTTCTTTCCCTTGATGCACAATCTCCAATCTGTGACTAACCCTTTGCACGAATCCTAGTACGTGACTAATTCCAGCAACTTGAACAAATATTGTTGGCTGCAAAGTTCTTCATTTCATCAACAATAAAGATCTGGAAGCACTCGATTTCAAAATCTTATGGCATACAAACGCAATAGCTTCACAAATACCAATATACACAAACAAACAAACAAAAACGCACACTATTTTTGTATTATTCTAATTTTTTTCATTAAAAAAAACTTAAAACAAAACAAAATCAAACAAACAAACAAATAAAGTATCAAAACTAGACTGACTCAAACCACAGCATGAACCATGCAAGAGATTAGAAAAGAAAAGAAATCACCTAGAGTCTTTTTCCTTCCAGATGGGAGAGCTAGATGGGGATCCTTTCTTTTGCATGAACCTTTGTTCAGAAGGATAAGAATGAGAGTTGAAACCATTTAGGTTCGAGAGAAGCATGACCGCCGCCTTAAGAAGTTCTCCAAGAAGAGCTAACAAAAGTTGGAGTTGATTTTGGTTCTCTAGAGATGAGATGACATACTATTGTTTTGTTGAGTGGCTAACCACTTATAGCAATTTGGACGAGTGTGCCCAGATGCTCCACATTAGTGACAGAAGCGAGGCTTCTTTGGTTGAGACTTCTTGTTGATGGAGCGATGATTATTTTGCTTAGTTTCTTTCTTGCCAACCTTAAGGGGTGTTTCTAAAATGGATTTTCCCTTATCGCTTCTATCTTCACTTACATTTTCAGTTTTAGGATCAGTTAACTCAGAGTTATCATTATTAGCAAGTGGAACAAAAATAACACTATTTAAAGCATTAGAAAAGGTACTACTAGAGGAGAGAGAGAGAGTGTGTGATCATACCCGAGACCTATCTTATCAGATATAGAATTCTGGAAGTTTAGCATTTCATCTAGCTTGGAACTTGAAGTCCTTTCCAGTTGTGCTCTAACCTGAAACAGTTTAGCATCCAGTTTCTTGGTCTTTTCAAGAAGATTGTTCTTAAATCTTAGTGCTCGAATGGTCTGATTGTGAGAGACCACACCCCCGGCCCCTGGCCCCCGTTTTTTATAGGTGTTGGGCCAAACCCACGTGAATGGGTGGAGTTGTGTTCTTGCCTTTTAAAATGAAGGTTCGACTAGTTATATTTTCCCCTTTAGATTAAGGGTTTTACAATGGAGTCTTCACTTATTTAATTATTGGGATAAATAAGAAAATCAAAATTGAAAAATTCCTCATTTTATTAATTTTCAATTGAATTTACATTGATCATAGGAAAACTACATGGCTTTGGTCCTACATACAATCTAAGATAAAGTGCATAGCTTTGTTTCCTAGTTACAATCTAAAAATTGAAAATTATAAGGATAAACATTGGTTTATCAACCCTTATCTAAGTTCGGAGGCTATGTTATAAGGTGAGAAGGTGTTAGGCATCCACCTTGCCTGGTGAAATCAGTCTTTTAGACTATGGTGGCCAACATTCATATCACATCATCTAATATGTTATCAATTAATTTGCATGTTGAATTTAATGTGT
>JACAVU010000002.1:24220345-24335499 GCA_014183005.1 Castanea mollissima
GTTCATCACAAGTTGATCCCACCAGATAATAGCATAGTCAGTAAATTCAATGACAACGAGTTTTATATTTTTCTCCTCAGAGTAGTTGTGGCACTCAAAGATTAACTCCGCCTTCTTCTCCCACTCCAAGTATGCTTCTGAATCATTTTTCCCTTGGAATGTTGGTATCTTCATTTTTATGTTTCCCAAGTTTCTATCAATCCCTTCTTGCCATCTTGGATCTCTTCAAAAACCTCTACCACACCTTTCTCCCTTGGCACAAATCCGCCCTCATTGTTCAATGAAGCTTGATCTTCTTCATCTTCAAACTCATCCTAGTGGTAGTCATCAGAATCATCCATGTGCGCACGCCTTTCTTGCCTTCTAGCATTAAGGCCTCTTTGGGGACGCTTCTTACGCAAAGTAGCAATAATAGTATCATGCCTATCCATTCGATCCCGAATCTCATTAAACACCACGTTCATGCGTTCAAATTGTTGTTGCATAGCCTGCAAAATGATGGACGACTCCTCCCCTCCTTCCCTATTTGATATTTCACACCTGGAAGACATACTTTTAAAACAACAAAAAACTGTTAGAAATAATTCCTCACAACACTCCCTCATGTGTTTGCACTCAAATTATGTCACTCCCACTCGTATTTCACTCTTAAATTAGCTTTTTTTCG
The DNA here is from genome assembly GCA_014183005.1 of Castanea mollissima. NCBI lineage: Eukaryota > Viridiplantae > Streptophyta > Magnoliopsida > Fagales > Fagaceae > Castanea > Castanea mollissima. The sequence continues at coordinate 24,221,013 of JACAVU010000002.1, forward strand.
ATATTAGTCTCACACTCTCTTGCCTTTTTCCACTCGTAGCTTCCTCTTTTCAGTTCTGCATTATATTAAAAAACTTGATCAAGAAATTCAACTTCTAGTGTTTAAACAAATACCAACGGCAAGAAAATATGACAGAAACATTAAATCAAAGGAAGAGGACAAAAGAAAACGATATTTTGGTCTAAGAGAATTGAAACTATAAACAATTTTTTTTTCTTTTTTTTTCTAATTCTTTTCTGATGTCTTTTTTTTTTTACTTTTTTTTTTTTTTTTTGGAGCTGGGTGCACGATTTTAACCTAGTGCACTTCAACAAAAACAAAAAATAAGAACGATGAATGAAGAACACAAAAGAAACAAGATAGGATGATAACGGGAAACAAAAGATAAAGGGATAGGAAACTGATTTTAGAACCTGACTCTGATACCAAATGATGCGAACCTCAGTCAACAAGGTTTGAGACCTAACAAAAATATTGGAATATTTAACCTAGGAAAATAAAATTCAGATTTATGATAGAAACCCTGACCCAACGTTTATAATCGAAACGCGAACCAAAGGTATAAGTTGACCTTGACCCAATGATTATAAAGAATCACAAACTAAAGGTATAAAGTTTGAACGCCACAAGAAAGAATCCCTGATAAGTTCACAGTTCTTGGAGAACCAAAAGAAGAGCAAAGCCTCACATTTTCTGATTTTTATTCAATAATATTCTAAAAAACGTTTACAGACTTCAGAGCCTATTTAAGGGCTCCATAAAACTTGACAGACAAGAAAATATATTCTAAAATAACTCCTAATTGATACCTTACCATATCAGGAATCAAATTTGACCTAAAAGCATTAAATGCACCTAAAAACAAGGAAAAAAGCTAAAAAAAAGTTCTAAATAATAAAAGCCCTAAATTCAGGTAGATTTGGTCTAAAATAACAACTCCAAATAGGAAAAATCTCTATTAACTGATATAGAGCTGGAAAGTCAATCAGTCATTAATCCAAGCCATAAATCACTCCCAATTAAGCCAGATCAACCCTCAATAGCTTGAATTAAATTTATTACACCTTCATCTTCCTTTGGGCCAAGCTTGGAATGTCCTGCGTTTGAATCAGCCCAAATTTCTTGAATCAGCCCATTAAGTACTTCTTTGATCTTCTTGGATCTTGCTCTTGTAATAAGTCCAACTGGAACATACAATGGATCCTTGAATGGTTGTTGATTCTCATCAGGTCTGATGGATTAAATTTTGGACGTGCTTCCTAGAGGTCCGATGGATTTGAGTTTGGACGTGCTTCTTAAAGGTCCGATGGAATTGAATTTTTGGACATGCTTCCCAGAGGTCCGATGGAATCGAATTTTGGACGTGTTTCCCAGAGGTCCAATAGAATTGAATTTTGGACGTGCTTCCCAGAGGTCCGATGGATTGAATTTTGGACGTGCTTCGCAGAGATCCATTGAATTGAATTTTGGACGTGCTTCCTAGAGGTCCGATGGATTGAATTTGGACGTGCTTCCCAGAGGTCCGATGGATTTGAAGTTTTGGACGTGCTTCCTAGAGGTCTGATGGAATTGAATTTTGAACGTGCATCCTAGAGGTCTGATGGATTGAATTTTGGACGTGCTTCCCAGAGGTCCATTGAAATTGAATTTTGGACGTGCTTCCCAGAGTTCCGATGGATTGAATTTAGACGTGCTTCCTAGAGGTTCGATGAAATTAAATTTTGGACGTGCTTCCCAGATGTTCGATGAAATTAAATTTTGGACATGCTTCCCGGAGGTCTGATGGTTTGATGTTTGGACATGCTTCCTAGAGGTCCAATGAAATTTGGAAGTCATTATTCATGCCGATATTTGTGGGTCTTTCACCCTAGTACCTGGAAAATAAATATTTTCAATTAGTAACAAAGTTATTCATTGAAAAGTCTTTGGCATACCTGGCGAATACCCCTAGTTTGGGATATCTTCCATGCTTCGATGAATGCTGAGGGTGGACAATTGGCTTGATCTTGCACCACTAGAGAATATGGAAGAGGATCATAGACTTCTGTTCTTGAAAAAGAATTTAATGAAGATTTTTTTTTAAAGATTTGGAAATCCTATATATTTTTTTTTTTTGAAAGAATTGAAAATCTTGAATGATGCCTTTTTTTTTTTTTTTTGAAAGCCTAATTAGAAGTCTTGAATTTTTTGAAAAATTTTGGAAATCTTGAAAAAAAAAAAAAATTGAAGGAATTGAAAATTTTGATTGATGATTTTTTTTTTTTTTGAAAATTTGGAAATCTTGAATTTTTTGAAGGAATTGAAAATTTTGATTGATGAAATTTTTTTTTGAAAGCAACCTAAGAAGTATGAGCCCAATGCCCTTAGTCCTAAGGCTTTTTTAAAATTCTCTCTTTTCTTTTCTTCTCTCTCTCTCTCTCCCTCTTTTTGAAAGATATGGAAATATTTTTTTTTCTTTTTTATATTGATAATATTTTTATTTTATTTTTATTTTTTGAAAATTTTATCCTTTTTTATTTTTTGAGATTTAAAGATTTGTTCATTATCAAAAAATGAAGAAGATGAAGATGAAGATGGAGTAAAAGTGATGAAGATTTATTCATGATGATTTTTTTTTTTGAAAAACCTATCCTTTGAATGAGAATAACTTTGGCTGGAAGTTGATGCAGATTGCTGGATAAGTCCTTGCTTAATTCCTGTCAAAAGATAATTTTAATTAGTAATTGATTTATTTATTGAAATGAATTGGAAGTACTTACCCAATGGCCCTAGTTTGGGGCATATTTTATGCTTAGATTGAAGCTAAATCCATTTGATGTTGTGACCATTAGGGAACATGAAAGAAGATCACGGTCCGCCATCCTTGGTTCCTAGAAAAAGGCTTCATTCTCTAGCTTGTTAGAAACCAATTATCATGAATTTTTTTTTTTGCCAATGTCCTTAGTGTGAACATGCTTGCAAACAAATGGATTAATACCTCAAATGAAAACATTCTTCCATGCAAGAAGAACATATTTGCACACAATATAAATGGGCCAATGCTCCAAGTTTAAACATGCTTAATGCAAACAAATGGGCTTAACCTAACATGCACCCAAACAATTTTGTCACATTGTTTTGACTTTGTTTTCCAAGGTTGTTTGGGTGATTGGGACTGGGCCTCTGCAAGGCTGCCTACGTACCTCTTTTATAGAAGATCAGGTCAAGACGTAGTTCAAGAACTGAATTTTGAAAAAGAATTTTTTTTTTTGTTTGTTATGAAAATGAGATTTCTCTTTCTTCTTCTTTTTATTTTTTTATTTTTATTTTTTATGAACAAGAGGTGATCCCTTGAACAATCATCTTGGCAAATCAAAGTGTTTAAGAATTAAACAAATCTCTTCGATTATGAAGTATCAAGATCATTAAACTCATGTAATCAAATTTGCTTCTTCCTTTTGAACATCATTAGATTGAGTTTCCAAAGGCAATCAAGAAATGAAATGTGATATTATTTGGGAATCACATTGTTAGGTGCAAACAAGGAGAGTGCTCCAAGTTTGAAAGTTCGTTTGAGTCATTTGAGGATTTGAGAATTTTTCTCCTTGGACATATCATCCAGTGGGGTTTGACAATTTTAAGCATTTTTCTTTTTTAATTCAAGAGAAAATAATATTAGAGTTTAAGATGTGCTTACAACTGGCAAGACTTCAAGGAGGTCTTTTCTCATGGGTTATAATGTAGGTCGGGTTTGGGTTATGAAATGAAATATATAAAAGGCTCAAAATTCCCTATGATGTTTCCTCCAAGTATGCATTACTCATAAATTAAGTATTGGAGGAGTTTTCCCATTTCTTCTTTGTCATCTTCTCACTTGTCTTCATTGGTCACTTGTATCAACATTTGTTTTTATACGCATTCCTCTTGAATCATACCTCTAGACTTTCATCTTGTAAAATTCTTCCCTTTTTAGTTTGCATCCTCAAGTTTCCAACTTTGTAGGATTTTCCAATTTTTTCTTTTCTTCGGCCCTAATTTTTGCCTAGGCCACCCTTACGGGTTTTCAACCTAGCGGACTTTCTTTTCTTTTCTTTTCTTCTTCCTTCTTCTTTTTTTTTTTTTTTTTTCTTTTGGTCTTTCATCTCTTGATTGAGTGAACTTTTGGGGACCTTTCGCCCTCCTTGTTTTTCTCAACTTAATGATTTTTGGTCATTTTGATGCACTCTCTAGACTTCTTTCTTGCCTCAATGCACTTGCACCTTTTTTGCGCTTGATGAATCTTTTTTTTTTATTTATGAAATCTCCTTTAGATGAAGCTTGTATTCTTTTTGACATGATGCATTTTAGGCTCTTCAAACTCGATACACATTGGAATTTCATTTCTCTTTCCTTGATTGAAATGAAACCTCACTTTTCTTCGATGATCTCTTATCTTTAGCTTAATGAATCCTCTACTTATCTTTCATGTCTTCTAGAAGAGCTTTATCAATTAGCTTCAAAGCTACCAGGTTGAGTCCCCTTCAACATGAGATTGAAGTATGCATATCTTGATTTTTCCCACCCCAGGTTTAGATTTTAGTGGGTTCATGCAAAAAAAAAAAGGCTAACTGTTTGAAGGTTCAAATTGGCAAACAATGGATAATGAACATTCTAGGTAAGAGGAAATAATTTGGCTTAACCAAAGATAGCCTCCTATCCCTCGTAATGCTTGCTTGTAAGCACAGTGGCTTAAGCTCTTTTAATAAATTCATCTTAAAAGAAAAAGTATGAATGCTCTAATGTTGTGAGACAAAAGATCTTTGAAAATTAGATCGAGTGTATGGATTCTTGGGATTTTCTGATGGATGGATTCTTTTTTATTGCCTTTTAAGACCATTTCTTCTTATATTCTAAGTCTTGTAGCAAAAGTCTTTACATGGATCAAATGAATTTAATCATTCCTTGGTACAAGTTGATTGCTCAAACCTTTAAACATTAAGATTTAGAAAATGTTTTGTCCAAGGGATCCTCATGTACCATTTTGAAAAGGAGACTTCTTCTTCTTCTTCTTCTTCTTTTTTAAATCTTGAAAGAAAAAAATTGGGTCTTTTTGAAAAACTCACTAGGAAGTTCAATGGCTCTAGTTCAAAGATGTTTTTTTTTTTAAAATGACTCAAAGACCCAATGCCCCTAGTTCAATCACTTTCTTATTTGAAATTTTTTTTTGGAAAGATTTAGGAGTCTTGATTTTTTTGAAAAAAAAATTTCTATATACATGAAAAAAAGTACATCAAATGCTACATGGATTTTTAGAATTCAAAGAAACATGGAATAAAAAATAGACTTTAAGCTTAACCATGAAGTTACAAACCAAATGTGGAGTGAGTCAAAGTTGGGCCGCTTGCTTCTTCTTGGTCCATTTAGGATGCTTGAGACTTAGTATGCTTGAACCTTGATTATGATCTTTTGGTATTTGCTGAAAATGACTTGGGTTTGCACTTGGAAAGCTTAAACCTTGATTATGATCTTTTGGAAGGCTTGAAATGACTTGAACCTTGATTATAACCTTTTGGAAGGATTGAACCTTACACTTGGAAGACATGCATCTTGTGAGCTTTTGGCCTTTGATGTTGATCATGCGTATACATCTTTGATGGGCTCAAGTGGTGGGCTTAGAATGATTCAAGAAACAATTTTGGGTTTCCATACCAAGTAGAGTTCAATCATAGGCTTTTGGGCTTGAATTCATTTACAGCATATAAAGTTCAAACAATTATGATGGGCTCAAGCATTGGACTTGGGCTCATTATGGTTCAAACAACGGCCAAATACATGCATAATGCAATGCAATTTACATGGTCCGACCTAAAAAAGGTAGGTTCTATAGGTCGTTACAAAATAGGTAGAAGGTAGGTTAAAGGTTCCCACAAGCTAGGACGTCGTACCTCCCAACTTGTAACGCCAAGAACGCCGCGTTGGTCCGAACGGTACAGTTTGTCCCTATGAACCACCGTGGAATAACCATGATGATCCTTGTCGCAGTGGGTGGTAGGTTCATCCCTGGGTATGTGAGTCTCAGGAAGACCACAATTCACGGCTAATACTACCGGGCTTCCGGGCTAGCACACAAATAACATAAATTTCATTCAAGCAAATGATGCATGACATGCAATAAAACTACATATTAGACATATTATATACAAAAAGTAATAAACAAACAATGACATGGTTGGCCACCATAACCTAATTGAAGTTTAGCCCTCAATATCCCCAATGGAGTCACCACTGTGAGAGACCGCGCCCTCGGCCCCTGTTTTTTATAAGTGTTGGGGCCAAACCCACGTGAATGGGTGGAGTCGTGTTATTGCCTCTCAAAATGGAAGTTCGACTAGTTATATTTTTTTCTTTAGATTAAGGGTTTTACAATGGAGTCGCCACTTATTTAATTATTGGGATAAATAAGAAAACCAAAATTGAAAAATTCCTCATTTTATCAATTTTCAACTGAATTTACATTGATTATAGGAAAACTACATGGCTTTGGTCCTAGATGCAATCTAAGATAAAGTACATAGCTTTATTTCCTAGTTATAATCTAAAAATTGAAAATTACAAGAATAAACATTGGTCTATCAACCTTTATCTAAGTTCGGAGGTGTTAGACACCCACCTTGCCCAGTGAAACCGGTCTTTTAGACTTTTGTGAGCAACATTCATATCACATCATCCAATATGTTATCAATTAATTTGCATGTTGAATTTAATGTGTGTGCATGTGATAGATCCTACTTCAATTTATTAAGCATTGCATTTGGATTGAAAAATAAATTCTAGTAAATGTGTGTGGATGGTGATAACCTAGATTCAAAGATTTGGAAGAATTATGAAACAAATATGTTTTTCATATTTTTGATGTGGATTTAAAATTAAAACTAGTGTTATACATGAACATGTGATGAACGACCAAGAACATGTAAAGAATACATAAAACATTTAAGAATATTCAAACATATTCAAGGGAATTTAAATAGTTACTATCATGCTTTAATCCTAAATTTTCATCATGACAACACAAAAAACAAGTTAGAGAAAGGGATTATACCTTCATGTAAGATCTATATGGTGGAGAAGGAAACTCTTGGTAGAGGTCCTAAGGGTGGAGGAAAAGAAGAGTTGGAGAGAAAGAGTGAGTCTTACTCAATACCTTGAGTCTCAAGAAGACCAAGATATAACAAGACTACTCAATTTTCTAGAACTCAAGAGATGAGAAGAGAGGGGTTTTTTTTTTTTTTTTTGTCTTGGAATGAAGGAGAGAGGGGGTTTATATAGTAGTGGTGGAGTAAATATGAATGGAAGGCCATTAATGAGGGTTGACAAAGAATCATGAACCTAGACCTCATTTTAGCCTTGAAGGAAATCTGGAGCATTAAATATAGAGATTGGTGGGAGTGAGGATCAAGCCAAAACTCGGTTTTCCCGTAGCTACTGTAACAGCCTGTAAAGCTAATTTCGAAAAATCATATATGACTCAATTATAATCGGAATTGTCTCGTTCTTGTACTCAAATTGAAGCCCCGGATGTCTAGTTTTGGAAAAATTAACCTCATTCACAGATTCAAAATAGTTTGAGAGATATCGATGAAAGAGTCAGCAGAGGTCATTTGTTAGAAAATGGTTTCAGCACAATTAACATTAATAGGTTCCTAATTAATTTTCAATTAACATTAATAGGCTTCAATCACTCCTATTTTAGACGTAATTAATTCCAAATTTACCCTAATTAAAATATAATTGCACAAATTACTCATTGAATGATTTAATGTTTAACTATCTAGTTAATTGGGTGTGTACAACCCTACCATAAAATGTAGTCCTAACGAATCAAATTATGACAAATCATTGATCTCAAATTGATTATACATATAATCAATTGAAATCAATTGTTCATAATCACATATGGTCGGACTCAATTTGTGATAATGCATCTTAGTCATTATAATTTGATTTGATGATAACTTTCAATCTGGTGGTTCGATTAGGGCTTATGACCAGTCGATTTGATCGTTACAATATCAAAATCATTTTGGTGAAATGAGATTAAAGATCTAATGACTAGAATCAAGATGCATATTTTCAAGGCAAAATTACCCTTTTACCCTCCAAGTGAGGTTAAATACAGGTTGCAAAATGAGGTGTCAACACTGATTAGCTTCATTAACCTTGGTGGAGAGCTCCTCACGTTCCAACTCGACTTCACTGAGCTTTCTCGTAGCCAACCCGTATATCTTCTCGTGCTTCTTAGAGACCTTGTACAACTTAGTGTAGGCAGTGTGGATGTCATCTTGATCATCCATCTTCTCAAACTTTGATTCCATCAACTCTTCTTCCTCATCAATTAGGTCTACTAATTTCTTAGTAAACTCTATAATGGTTGTGAAAGCACTCACTATCCCATCTTGGTCACTTTCATCAGAATCTACTTCTGGTTACGTATTACTCAAGGTGATAGCTAGGGCTTTGCTTTTGCCAATGGATTTGAGATATGTGGGACACTCTTGCTTCATGTGTCCAAATCATTGACACCCATAGCACTTTGGTCTTGCAAGAACATTGTTGCCTTAACCAGCATCCTTGAATTCTCTATTGCCTTTGTCTTGGGACTTGAATTGAGAGAATGCAAATTGTTTGCGATCCTTATCACCTGCTTTGACATTTGTTTTTTATAAAATTCTTGAATTTTCTGGTGGTATAAGATTTTAACTTGGTATCCTTATCATCAGGCGACTCATCGTTATCATCATTCTTAGTCTTCAAGGCCATGTTCTTGCCTTTGCCAACCCTTACTAACCCTAGTTCATAGGCTTTAAAGTTTCTTATTAGCTTTGTCAAAGAAATAGAGTCAAGATCCTTTTATTCTTCGATGGCAGTGATCTTGGCATGGAATCTCTCTAGAAGAAATCTGAGGATCTTTCTAACAATCTTGGGCTCTGAAATCTGTTCTTCAAGATTGAAGGTTGAATTCACTATGTCCTTGAGCTTGGCATAGAATTCATTGAATGACTCGTCCTCATCCATCCTTATTTCCTTAAAACTGGTAGTGAGCCTTTAAAGCTTGGAGTTTTTAACAACTTTTGTGCCCTCGTAGGTATTCTGAAGAATAGTCCAAGCTTTCTTGGCATTGTTAGTGGAAGAGATCTTCTTGAATTCTTTATTAGTCATAGCACTAAACAGAGCATTCAATGCTCTACTGTTAAAGTTTGCAGCTTTTATCTTGGTATCATCCCATGTTGCAGGTGGCTCTTTAGGTTTCTTCCAACCTATTTCAACTGCAAGCCATACTTTCTCATCTAAAAACTGGAAAAAAATTCTCGTGCATACTTTCCAGTATTCATAGTTAGTACCATCAAATAAAGAATGAATAATCAATGATTATCCATGATCTATAACAGCAGAGGCCAATGGATCACATAATAAAGATTAAAATCTAATTAGAGTGTGCCTGCTCTGATACCACTTATTGGGTTAAGATAGCTTGACCTCGATTAATTAATTCAATTATCCAAGTTGATTAATAAGGTTCAATTGCATGCAAATCATGAAGGCACCAACAAATCACCAAAAATATTAAATGCAGCGGAAAATAAATTTGACATGGTGATTTGTTGACAAATGCGAAAAACCTCGAAATGCAAAAATCCTACCGGGTGATTTTAAGGTCACCACTCACAAGAATCCACTAATCAATAATAAAGCAGTTGCAAGTATAAGCAATCTTACCACTACTTTGGCTTATCCCAAAATACCAACCTACAGTTGAACCTTCGCTTCAATACCCAATTAAACTTGATCTTGTAATAGTCTTCTTTGTGATGCACAAATCTCCAATCTGTGACTAACCCTTTGCATGGATCCCAATACGTAACTAACTTCAGCAACTTGAACAAATGTTGTTGGCTACAAAGTTCTTCATTTCATCAACAATAAAGATTTGGAAGCACTTAGTTATAAAACTCCATGGCGTACAAACGCATTAGTTTCACACAGAGAAAATAAGTCTCTTGGTCTTTGTATTTGTGTGTGACGACTCTTAAAATGAGTCTTATATATGTCTAAGGTTGTGAGAAAAGAAACTCTAAACAATTGCACAAGCTTGAGCCAAATTTCAGATTTGGAAAATTAAAAATCGTAAGTCTCGATAGATTGAGCTATTGTCGAGCTATCTATCAAGTTTTACATTAAGTCTTGATAGCAGGCATCTATTGAGATATCTATTGAGACTTAATGAACAATTTTTTTTCACTTGTTTCTTGGACCAATCTTCATGTCTTTAAGGGTCTGTTTGGTTGGAGGAGTGAAAAAGTGGGAGGATGGAAAATATTTAGTTTTCCTCTTATGTGTCCGGTCCGGTTGTACTCATTACATAATATAAAATTTATCACATCATATATATAAATTATTTTTATTATTTTTATTATTATAATGTAAAAATTAGATTAGATCATGTTGAAAAAAAAACGTTCAGGTAATGTTGAAAAAAAAAAGGACGTTCAGAAACGTTGAAGAAGAAAAAGCCCCCATCCGAGGACACTTTTCTCCCCAATGTTTTCCTCCCAATTTGGGAAGAAAATATATGTGGGCCCGGGAGGAAAATTTTCCTCCTGATTTTCCATCCTTCCTATTTTTTCTTTCCAAACGAACAGTGGAAAATGCCTATTTTCCTCCCTTTGTTTTCCATCCTCCCTATTTTCACTCCAAATGGACGGGACCTAATACTTGATTTGAACAACATGTTTCTTGAAGTACTAAATCCATCTTAGATCTATCCAATTACAAATAAAGTGCATTTTGTCAAAAAATTAGCCAATTACAATAAAATATGACCCTAACACATATCTTCATTTAGATCATCCCCTTTCCTTTGCGCAAGTGTAATACACGAAACTGCCAGCAAAACAGAGTACTTTGCAATATCAACTCTAGCATTCTTGAGAGCCAAAGTGCCTTGTTTTTAAAAGGGATATTAAATAGTTTCTTCCTCAACATTTGCTTTTGCAGCAAAAGCCACACCCTCTTCCTCCTTCCCATGAGGAGATTCATCAATAACTGCCCCTCAGCATCCAGTTTCCCATAATCTTCAGAAGCCTTTATGCCTTTCCATATCCTTTTCGGAGAAAAGGATGATAAGTTCACCAAGCTTGCAAAGAAGATGAGTCTGGACAGCCATGTCATAAGTAATAGTAGGCACACCTAGAGCTTTAACACACAACTTCATCATAAAGCTCTCTTTCCTTTGTTGATGAAACTGTACTGCTTGAGGAACAGTTAAAATAAAGAAAGATAACCTAGGAGTAGTACTATGTTGGGCTTGAGAAAGATGGTGTATAGAAAATTCCACTATGAAATTGGAGAATACAAATAGAGTAGTACTAAGAAATTGGTATCGAAGGCATTCTCAAATCCATTTTCATTACACCAGATCTAAAGCACTATCAAATCTGTTCACATTACTAACACAATAATGTCTTTGGCAGTTGAGTTTTTGCCTAACTGAGAATGCATTGAATCAAACGAATGGCACACTTTGAGTTTTTGCCTTATTGAGTTGTATTGACTAGAGATTATAGCTATTCCTAACAATGAAGTTGACCACAATGTTGGTACTTTTCTAGCCTTGAATTGAAACATAAAGTAGGTATATATAATACACAAATTAAAAACCAGAAAATAAATAAATAAAATTTTTTATCAATTCATTTTGTTTAGGAGCTCATAACTATTTTTTGAAGAAAAATAGGAGTTTTTATATTCACTAGTCACAGATCCGTACGTTGCGCGTGATAATATTATTTTTTTAGTTATTATTTATTAACAGTTGGTTTTTTATTATCTTTTAAGTTAATAAAAACCATACATATACTTTATTTTAAAACTTTATATATATATATATATATATATATATATATATATATTATTTACTAAATGTGAATGTTTACCTATATAAACTCTAAATATTCCATTTCTCTATATACGGAAAACCATAGACTACTACTCCAAATGATAGTGGCTAATTAGTTTTATCATTTTTTATAATGCAATATGTTGAATAAAATAATATGAGAAGAAAAAAAAAGTAAAAATAAAATATATTACAATAAACACCAAATTAGTTATCTCTATTAATTATATTACAATTTTATTTATTTGAATTTAAATGAAATATTATATGTTTAATTTTTAAAATAAAAAAAATAAGAAAACATAAATAATTTAATTATATGGAGGATGTGGCTCAGTTTAAATATTGAATAAAATAAGATGAAAAAAAATGTAAAAAAAATATAATAATAAAAACCAAATTACCCAAATCATGTTATGTAATAGAATAATATATATTATATTCATATATATTACCTTTAATTTTTTATAATGCAATAGGATAACATTTAACAATCAAAGAGAACAAAAATATTTAAAACACAAAACTAAATCGCATCAACCCAAAGTAGAGTTATAACGAACACAAAAATTTATCAACTTAAAGTAGAGATGCAGGAAAAAAAAACACTAAAAAATATTGTGAAAGAGAGAGAGAGAGAGAGAGAGAGAGAGAGAGAGAGATAACCTTTTTGTGAGGGAAAACTATGCAAAGAATGGAAGAGAGAATGTCAAATTTATTGTAAGATGATGTGAATATGAAGAGATAGAATAAAGGAAGACGAAGGGAAATATGAATAGTAATATTAAGGTTGAGGGTAGTAAGGAGATGAAAATGTAAGGGAGGGAAAGATGAAGGGAAATATGATGAGACAAAATAGAGGAGATGAAGGGAAAGATGAATAGTGATATTAAGCTTGAGAGTAGTAGGGACTAGGGAGATGAAAACGTAAAAGAAGGAGAAAGGTTGGAGAAAGTGTAATTATTAAAAAAAAAAAGGTAAACGTTAAAAAAAGTAAAGAAAAATTAAAAAGAAAAATAATAATGACATGGATGTTAATATGGCTCAATCTAAGCACAACAACAATAAATGCTACGCTTCAACTTTTGGATATATATATGTATATATATATATATAGAGAGAGAGAGAGAGAGAGAGAGAGAGATTAGGAATTGGGGATGGACAATCGTCATCACATAGAATTTATTGTTAATTAGACTTAGCTTCTTATATGAACTAAAAAATTACAAGATTTAAGAGTCAAAAGAAACTGACAACTATGAAAAAGCAAAGAAGCTGTTGATTACTTTAAAAAAATAGTATGATTGCCTAAGGAAATTTCTTCTTACTAATTAATTGGATAAGGATTTTTTTACTTAGACATAAATATTGTTTATTAATGCTACTCCTTGTACTTTTGTGAAATTGTTCATGTTATTAAAAAAGAAAAGAAATTATTGTTAATAAAAAAAATATTATTGAACAATTCCACATAATAAAGGGACAAGATCAAAATTATAATTATGTTTTGCGATTATCACCCGTTTTTCACACTTTGAAAAAGGAATAGTTAGTTGAAAAACCTTCCTAAAATGAAAAGGATTAATAGCTTGTTGGATAAGACAGAAAGCCTATGACTCAAATTCCATCTAAAAGGAAAGAAAAATAAACAAAGACTCCAAATAGGCTTAGGAGCTCGGATTTAGTCTTAGTTCAATGTAATAGCCATAGTTAAGGCTATTACAGAATGCAATTATCTTATGTTGTGAGATGTAAAAGTTAAAAATTAAAAAGATAGTGAAAATATAAAAGGTTAATTTTTTTTTTCTTTTTCCATCTTTAACCTCTATAGCTCACACCAATCAAGGGATAATTGCATGTCCAATAAAACATATCTACTCTGGTACTCATACTTTATTCTACCACTTAATGATGCCTCAAAAGAAATAGTGGTTGTGGCAGCTTTGTTGACTTGATTGCCCAAAGAAACGTATCTTCACAAGAAAATAGAGAATTTTTTTTTTGAACAAAAAATAGAGAATTTCATATCTTCACAATTTCCTTTTTCAATATATCACTTTAGCACCTTTACTCTTTTCTTTTGAGAGTGTGGGACAATGGGCGGTGGAAGTGGGAAATAAAGGCATGTATGTGGATTCGGTCAGTCCATTGCTCGAGGAAACATAATAATGATTAAGGGTTCGTTTGGGTATAACTGAAATTGAAAATACTGTAGTAAAATAATTTTTAAATGTGTTAATAGGACCGTAAGACCCATTTTTAATCAAAAAGTGGTTGAAAAGTGTGTGAAGAGTGGGTGAACAGTAACTTTGTCCCCTAAAGTTGAAATGCGTGCACAGGTAAAAAAAAAAAGGCTAAAAACGCATCTTGACCAAAACGTGGACGCAATAATTTTTATCCAAACATTACCTAAGTGTGCGTTTCTTTAGCGTCTGTGTTGAAGTTGGCATCTGCGTTTTTTGGCTGGTCTCATGGCGCTATTTATGGACCAATCAAAATACAAAAACATGAGAATAGTAGCAAGTGAATAGTATTTTACTTTTTTAAAAATATTTTGTTACAGTGTTTTCAACAATAAATTTTCAATTTTCAACAAATAAGCGATATCTAAATAGACCTTAAAGCTCAAAATAGCTTAGTTAATAGGTATCTTCAAGACATTTATTAATAGGTCATTTTAAAAAGTTATGATATCATTTTTATGGTAAATATAAAAATTTATAAAAAAAACTTAATAATTTTTATCTTTTTCTATGAAAGTTTCTAAATACATTTATGTTTGGTTTGCAAAAGTAGAGAAATGAAAAAAAGAAAATGTGTTATTTACTTTAATACCCTCATTAATTGGAAAAGTGAGTAAAAGGCCAAATAGACAAAATTGGGAGAAAATTGGCCTTTGCCCCTTTCACGCAAAAAATTCAGCATTTTGCTCCCTTTCCCAAACTAATTAGGGAAATACCCCTTTTTTGAAACTCGATTTTCTCAAAATCAATTTTAAAAAAACTCTGGAACCCTATAGTGGCGTTTTAAGGAGCCTATAGTGACGTTTTAAGGACCTATAGTGGCGTTTTGGAACTCGAGCTCCATGAACTGGGGTTCCATGCATGTTTTTCTTTTCTTTTTTTACCTATAACTCGAGTTCTTAGAGCTCGAGTTCCAAAACGCCATTATAAGCTCCTTAAAACGTCACTATAGGCTCCTTAAAATGCCACTATAGGCTCCTTAAAATGCCACTATAGGCTTAGCTCGATTTTGAGAAAATCGAGTTCCAAAAGAGGTGCATTTTCCTAATTAATTTGGAAAAGGGGGCAACACACTAATTATTTTGCACGAAATGGGCAAAAACCCATTTTTGCCAGCAAAATTGTAATTTTGGAAGAGATAAAAAGCCAAAAAATGCGGCTGCATTTCCCCATTCCACCTTTCTCTCCATTTCTGCCCAATTTGGGCGGATTGGAAAAGGTGGGCAGAAATACTATCCCTTCTCTCCAATTCTTTTCCCCTCCCTCCTCTTCCTGCCATTCCAAGCATAGCGTGAGAGAGAAAGAAAAAGCGCTTGGAATTAGACAATCAAATCAAGTACAAATACAATAATTTTTTTTGTATTTTTTATTTTCTAAAGAAGTTTTACACTATCATTATCTTGGTATAACAGATTTTCACCATGCTTAGAAATTATCTAGAGCACGCTTTGATTATTTAATTAATTTTCTTTTCTTAATCTATCAATCACAAGGTGATAAGATTCTTCATATCACTTCACATGATGCTTGGTAGGAGTTGAATGGTTCTAATAGTGGCTTTGTAACAAATTTGTTGTGCCCATGCATAATGATAGTCCCATTAAGACTCCAGTGGTACAGTGGTGACTCTAAGAATTTATTTTAGGATAGTTACTAAGAAATGTAAATTATACAAAATATAATAAATGGTTAATTTGAATATTTTGTTGTCGGCGGTGAAAAAGTTTTTCCTTCCGACAAATAAGATTTGTGTTGGGTTGGGGGCCTAAACCGAAACTTGATGACGGGCTTGAGGCACGGCCCAAAGGCTATCCGTGAAGATCCAAAGAACTCACTTTATTTTATGCCTTGGGCTTAGGTTGAGTCTAACGAGAATGGCCCATAAACAATTCCTACAGCAGACACGTCAGCATGAGTAAAAAGGATACTGTAAGAAATAGTAGAGTAATAAAATGCTTCTGCAGAAAATATCCCAGCGGTAAAATGAGACAAAACAGAATAAACCTCCAACTGTTAGCTATTTCACAGATTAAGGAAAATATCTACATTTTCAAACTTATCATCCGTTAAATCTGGAGAAGAGTCTTTTAATACAACAATGTGAGGGAAAAATTCTATAGTAGCAGTTACATCATAACCTTCAATAGTAAATGAATAAGTAAATATCATGAGTTCCATTATTACAAATAATGAGGAAAACTTAGTGTGAGATGAAGGGAGAGAGAAAGAGAGAGAGAATCTCGGTAGTGCAACAAAATCATTATGGTGCCAAGGTATGCTCATGGATATGGTATGAGTAGTGAGTAATGAGTAATAAGGGACATTTCAGGTAGTATGAGCAGTGAGAGAGAGTGTTTAGTGAAGCTGCTGGGACTTTCTGATAGGGGTAGCTGAGTGTTTTTAAGTAGAGGTATGAAGGGTGTTTTTGAGCTAGGAGCTGGAGACCTTAGTTTCTAAGCTTGAAACTAAGAACTTAGAGCTTTGCCAAAGCTTAAAGAAGGCTAGATAGAGAGTTTAAGGAAGACTTCTACTCTCTTGGTGTATATCTTAGTGTAGTGGTGAAGCATTAATGGAGAGTTCCATTTATAGTTGGGTTTTAGGGGGTAATTAGCAAATAATCTGTGCTAAATCTTCCTTAGTCTCCAGAAAATCCTTAGAATATCGTTCCTAAGATCTTGACCAAGAGTGGTAAGCTCAACTTTTAGAATGTTTTTGCTGTTTTGGGTAATAACAGCTTGGGTTCTGGCTTAGAATTAAATGTTGATTTGGCCTTAGCTGATGGGACTAAAGCATGTATTAGGCTAATGATCTTGGTTTTGTTGCTGCTAGAATCAGAGTTCCCTAGGAAAGATTGTATCACCCCAAACTAGGTATCAATCTTGGAGCCCTATGCTAGGAACTCTGCTGGGATCCCTTTGGTGCCCTCCAAACCACATTTCCCTAAACCCGACCCGATAGAAATTGGGTTTGGCTGCCTGAAACCCGACCCGGAAAACGGGTCTTTAATCGGGTCGATTTTTTGGGTCTCGGGTTGATAAAGTAAATAAAAAAATTGAGAGAACCCCAATAAACAAAACAAAAAGAAAACTTCCAGCAAGCCAAACCCACATACCTTCCTTCCAAGCCATCCGAAGCACCTATTTCACTTCACAACTCAATAGTGCACAAACACAAACACAAGCACAAGCACAAGACAAAGTAAAGAGTAGTATAACCCAGGAAACACTCAATTCCTGTCTTTTCACACAAACAAACTCCAATTCCATTCCAAATCGACAACTTAAATAAACCCCAAAACACATCACAAAACAAAGAAATGCCATAAACAAATAATATTAGCTCCTCAAAACCCCCCACAAATCTCTGAAAGGTTCACAAAATTAGCTCAGGCTTTCAAGTCCAAGACCTTCGAATTCTTCACCATCGACGATTCTGACGAGTACTCACTCCTTGATTTAGACGAAGAAGTCATCACAGACCAGAAAATCGTGGTAATCAAGCTTGACCCAATTCGTCAAGCTCCCTCTTTTGTGATAAAGCCAACACTGCCACCATCAGCGATAACAAGGCAATTGAGGTAGACCCAGATGAAAATAGTGGATACCCAGGTGAGCCAAACACTGATTTCATTTATATGACCTGCCACCATCAACCATTCTTTGAAGGAGGCGTAGAGTTGAGGGAGACGGAGAGAGAATAAAGAGTAGGGTTTTTTTCAAAAAAAAAAAAAATCGGGTTGTAGTAGTATATTTATAGGACCCAACGCCGACCTAAACCCGAAAATAACCTGAAATTAAGGCCCAAAACCCGACCTGAATATTTTCAGACCTGTCCAAAAGCTATTGGGTCGGGTCGGGTCGGGTTGGGTTTCTGGGTGGGCCGAGTCTCTTGCTCAGTCCTATTTACAAGTGAACTACTTGCATATGATAATATAGCTCTAACCAAAGCCACAGCTGTTATCACACACTCTGAAGCTTTGTAAGTTTCCAATGGCTTCCATAACCTCTGAACTAGCTTCTTCGTCTTCATTGCCCAAATGGGAGTATAATGTTTTCCTCAGTTTCAGAGGTGAGGATACCCGCAATAACTTCACAAACCATCTATATGCTGCCTAGAATCGAAAAGGAATTTGGACTTTTAGAGATGATGAAAGACTTGAGAGAGAAAAACCCATTTCCCTGGAGCTCTTGAATGCTATAGAAAAGTCGAAGTTCGCAATCATTGTTCTATTGAGAAACTATGCGTCTTCGTTTTGGTGCTTGAATAAACTTGTAAAGATTGTTGAGTGCAAGGAAAAGACTAGGCTAACAGTTTTGCCTGTTTTTTATGGTGTGGATCCCTTTGATGTACGAAATCAAAGGGGCAGTTTTGTAGAGGCCTTTGCTAAACATGAACAACTTATCAAGAACGAAGAGAGGTTGCAATTGTGGAGAGCTGCTTTGACTCAAGTTGCCAATTTCTCTGGATGGGATACACGGAATAAGTAAGAATTTCTTTTGCACACTTTCAGAATATAAATATTATACATCATTGCTTTGTTTCACTTGGTGAAATAAATTTTTTCAAGTTATGTTATTTAATAGAGTTACTCAGCCTGATAGAAATAAATCTAATCCTGGATCGCTGAATTCAATACTTACATTGTGTCCATTACTCAAATATTAGCTACTTGATTAGTTACTAGTGTCTTACTCAAAAAAAAAAAAAAAAGTTACTAGTGGGGTCTCCAAAAAAAAAAAAAAAAGTTACTTTATTATATTAATACGGAGCCTAAGCAAGCTTAATTTCTTTTTTGAAATGATTGATTTGATCTTTTAATACAACTGATGAATTGAACAAATAATAGATCAAAACAAGCAGCTTAACCTGTACACACGAAGCACAGTCTTAAGCAGCAGTTAGTAACTTAAATAGCATAATTCCTAGAACTCTTATTTTCCTGTGTGCGTCTTCCCTTAACATTTTTTGCATGAGGCGAATCCAAATTTATATCATTCTTCATGGCTTTGAAAATGGCTTCTCCACCTTTAAAATTCGCAGCATGAAATCTATGATTTGTTTCTAGTTTATATATGATAGAAATTAGCAGCTTAGGCAACTACTAGAAGTGTAGTCCAAAGCTGCTGCCTTGTATAAACCATCTGAACTTTGCTTCCCAATCATCAATATGTCAGCATAATGATCAACAATTCAAGTCAAGTTTCCAAATATGTCTTGTGAATTGTAGGCATAAAAAATGAGAACAGCGTTTCCATTCTTTCCTCACTGAACTTGTTACTTGTGTATTGATCTTTTTTTCCTTTTTTTTAATTAGATAATAATCTAAGCTATAAATGAATGCTTAAGAATTTGAAAACCAAATATTTTTCCACTAATCTAGAATTGAATGAGACTATCTGATAGCTTCATAAGTAGCTGTGCAATTGAATTTGTCAGTATTGAAAGAGTCCAACTGACCAAATATATATATATTAATATATTTGAACCTTTTTCCATTTTCACTAATCACAACTAGAATCTCTGATTCCATATAAGTCCATAGAACACGCCCTCAATGCCTCACCATTCTCTATATGACTCCTCAAGAATGCGTTGTTACTGACCTCAGTCTTGAAACTTTATTCCATTCCCAATTACACTCAGAAAGTACAGGAATTGCACAAAGGCTCCTACCTCCAAGCAGGCAAGCTCCTTTCTTTGAAAGCTAGAACCTATATTCATTCTGTAGAAACAATAATTTAAACTAAATTCGTTTGGGATCACAGGCATCTTTTCTTTATTTTTCTATTTTATTCTAAGTCAAGCAATGAAAACCCGAAGAGATCAAAAGATGAATTAGAAAAATAGTCAAGATACAATATAACATGACATGCAAGTTGTAATGAAGAATAGTTACAACAAATGAAGAATCATGTAAAATTGAAACGTTGGTTTTTTGAAGTTTTATTGAAAGTTGTTAATTCCATATTAAAAGCCAATAGCTACCTTCCAACTCTTCCCGAATCCCGACCAAGACCACTATACGTGCACTTTAATTTTAATGGGAAGGTACCACTACACAGATGACTTCCACCCAATGATGATCTTTTTTTTTTTTCCCTCTTAGACAATGGCTTACTATTTTATGTTTTCTTCAGCAGCCCAAATATGTAGTACAATTTTTTTTTTTTGAGAATCTATGTAGTACAAAATTTGTTTTGTCAATTTCACAAAATTTATTTTCCTTTTCATATTATGGAACTTAGAGTTCCATATTCTCTAATGAACGAATCTAAAATAGTACACTTGTTGAGCCTTCTGTCTTGTTATGGCCTGTCTTGACTCAAAAAATTATTGTTCTATATTCTTGGCAGGAAGGAGTCAACAATTATCAAAGAGATTTCCAAAAGATTAATTGGTGACTTGCATTATTCATACTCAGATGAGCATGGGGATCTCGTTGGAATGGAATCTCGTGTGGAGGAAATGGAGAATTTATATTTAAGCATGGGGTTGAATGATGTTCACTAGGGATTTAAGGAATGGGTGGAATCGGTAAAACAACTATTGCAAAAGTCCTAAATGATAGAATCCGTTATCATTTTGCTGGCAGCAGTTTTCTTGCAAATGTCAGAGAAAAAAGTGGAAATGGTGGTCTAGTTACTTTACAGAACTTCTTTCTAATTTCTTCACTACAAAAAACGTGGGTCTTAGGCCGCGTTTTCAAAAATGCGGCTGTAGACAGTATAAAACATGATGATCCTTTCCTGCACATGTTTAGAAGAGAGAAGCACCAACTTGACATGATTTCATACCGACACTGATACTACTACACAGGCACAGCTACTTCATTTTGGTAACAAATAAAAGAAGAAAAATATTAACAATAGAATAAATCAGTGGCATCTCAAAATCCTAATTAACTTTTTGGGTGGTTGGATTAATGATAATGAGTGTTACAGTAGATTAATTATAGGGGTACGCTGATGCCTAAATTAAAACACACGTAATGCTGATACCTAAATTAAAACACACGCTGATACCTAACTTAGCACACGTAACATTGTAAGGTATGCTGATACCAAAATTAAAACACACGCAACATACATTGGATAAATAGTAGAGTAAAAACCTTCCAACCTCTCCCATCGCACATCATCAGAATCCTTCGCTCAAGCTAGCCCTCACCCTCCAAGCCTCCATCTCTCAAGCTAGCCCTCACCCTCCACCTGTCCGATCTCGAATCGGCTATTTGTGTTTCTTTGATCGATCTGCATTTTTGAATGGGAGATCTTTTGGGGTTTCTGATTTGGTTGTTTGGCCGGTAGAATCGTTGAAAAACGACGAAGCAGTACCCAACCGTGAGCGCTGAGTACCAGAAGACCATCAAGAAGGCGAGGAGGAAGCTAAGGAGGATCTGAAGAGCTTCCATGGCTGAGTGATCCTCCCTCCGCCGCCGCCGATGAAGCGGAACCTCGCCGTGCTCGCCTCCACCAAGCCGCCGTTCGTCCCTTCCGACGATTACTACCGCTTCTCCTCTGTCGTCGCCGATCGTGAAGCCGAAGCTCTTGTCGTTAGATCTCCCGTAAGTTTGTTATAATATATATATATATATTTTTTAATTTTTGTTCCTCTTTTATTTGAGTTTATGTTTAGGCGCTTTGCTTGGCATATAATAGCGTAATTGTTGGCTGATAATCTGAAATAAATTAATTGTAAAATTGCTTTGATTTTGATTCTGATTTTTGGTGGCTGATAGTGATTGCAACAAATTCAAGCTTGTTTGGCGTGTTTCTCGCACTATGGGACACTGTCAAACTTTTAGAGCGAGACTTGATTTTTTTTTTTTAATTTGATTTTAATTTTTGCTATGATCTAGTGCTATATGGAAAATTTGAATTTGGAGTGGACTATTGTAGTTGAATTTAGTTTGGCAGCTTGAAGGGTTTGCTATTAATTCTTCAGCAATTTAGTCAAATTTTATGGTGAGAATTTGTCACTAGGGGATTGTAAAGCTGTCTTTAGACTATGTTGAAGAATTTGTTTGGATATGTAAGTCAAACAAATGGGAAGGTTTAAAAAGATATTTCTAATAGAATTGATGGGTACACGAAGTACTGTCTTTTTTAACATCAGGGCGTGTAACTAAAGGCTCGTTTTGAATGTTAACGTTTGCCATGGAGGATAATGGGGCTGTTGTTTTTAAGAAGCTGCTAATATTGTCACATTTTGTGAAATCCATAATTTGTGAAAAGCTTTAAGGTGGATGAATATATGGAACATTAAGTAGCATGTGGTGGTGACTGCATGTAGGTGTGTATTGCTATTATGTATGTGGTGTTTTAGATTGATTTTGATGACTGCGTCCTTGTTGTTTGGCATGGGGCGAGTGGCTGCCTGTTTGTGTTGGGCGGGCTGCTGGTTCAAGCAAAAGTTGCCACTGACCTCTAGAAGTTGTTGTGGATATGTTGTTTTCACTCATCGACAATATGAAGAAAGCTCAAATGTTCATGATAGTTCTATATTGTTCACTACAAACATACAGTTCCTAGAATTGATTTGTTAGAATATGTTAGGGACTCAAATCAATTCTCAACAATGAGTTAGAATTGATAAACTAGGTTTCTACTCGTTGCTGAGAAGCACTGACAATTAATGTCAACTCTAGAGGATAATAATCTAGGATTTTTTTTATTACGTATAATTTAGGATTTTTAAAATTTATTTATAAGTATAATTATCTAGGAAGTTAAATAAAAGGGGCAAAAAAAAAAGTAAAAAGGTTGTCTCCATACGATGTATGTTATTAATGCTTGCATGCATTTATTTTGTTTTTAATATGTTACATTGTGTGGGCAAAGGTGCAATGAAACCAGCAATTTTGTCATCTTTGAAGGCTATTGCATGTGAGTTTACCTTCTTTGTCAGGCTCTTGGAGCCCATCAAAGAAGGGAAACTCACATGCAGTAGCCGATTTCTACCAGGTACTCCTTATTTTTTTCATATAATTTAAATTTTTAGATTTTTAATTAATCTTAATTGGGTTTTAATTAATTATTTTTTGTCAAAGAATTATCCCTCCTTTTAAAAGCAAGTACCAGTGGTTTCTTAAATACCTAGGGCCAGTGGTCTAGATTGGGCCTTCTTAGAAAAAAAGGATGTTTGAAAGGTTGAAGTTTCTGATATCTATGTCTTAAATGTCTCATGTTACCATCCAAGTTGTGAATCCACATGGTTTTTTGCGTAGTGATAAATACATGACTCACCATAAATGTCCTTTAGGTTTTTATTAATTTGATTCATCAGCAGTGGGAGCACAAGTGCCTATGAAAGGCCGTGACACTCTAGAGAGAAAGAACAGCAAACTATTTAGCCTATGGATCAAACTTAAACAGTTTTGGACATGCTTGAACCTTGCATGAGAAAAAACGAGCACATCTATTTGCAATTGGATTTGACATGCATCCTTCAGTCACTCCATGAAAATTTAGAAAATTTTCCTCTAGTGCAACAAAATTGGCACATTTCATATGTTCACTAAATCAAAATAAACTCAAATCATATGCTATGTAAAAAAGAATAGAACAATATTATATGTAATAAGGATTTATATTGTCTTTCAGTCAAAGAGAACTCCAGCCAAAAATGTAGATCTATTAAAATGAGACATGAATGTATTTAAGTTTATCTCTTATATTGAAGAATTTTTTCTTCTCTTTGGATGTTGCAGTTATATATTGAAAAGCATCAGCTCGGTGTTTGCATCATGCATGCTTTTTTGAGCTGCTCCAGCTTGAAGAAGAATGAGCAAAAACCTCAGTATCAGGAGGCTATCATTCTTGCTTCTGAAACATCTTGTAAGTAGAAAATTTGAGCTAACTTGATCAAATTTGACTACAAATGAAATAATCAGATCAAGGATAGACAGCTTTAAGTTATCAAATTTATTTCTTTTATATATCCTAATTAGGTCCTGCTTCAGTTTTTTTTCTTTGTGGCCTTAAGTTCTATACTTGCTCTCAGCTACACAAACAAGTGGAAATATGAAACTGAAACAGAAAGCATATTTATTCAGAGTAATGAAGTCTATATTCTAGCGTATCTAGGAAAAGATTTTTCAACTGGCTTTTCATTCGCTATGCTATCAAGTGTCTTGGTAGTTATTCTCAGCTGCCTGTAGGATACATCTCCTTTTAGTTAGTTAACCTGCAAGGCTAGGACAGCCACATATGCCATGCAATGCCCCGCATTGCATCGGCCAATCAGTCAATGCATTTTGAATCAATGCTACTTTACTTGATAATGGTTGGTCCATGTAAGTGCCAGCTAAAAGCTTAGCTCACATGATTTTTTTTAAGTACTTAGCTCACTTGATAGGTTTCTCAACCTCATTCCCTGCCATTCCTTCACAATGGCCTTCTTGAATACTAATTTGTGTGGGATATAACTATGGTCCATGGAAATGTGCATATGTAACCAACTGGCTATTGTGTCAATGTACACTAGCATTGTGCTTATGGATATTTCTCCTCAAGCTATACTGGTGCCATTATCAACATGGTGTTGCCTGTATTGCACCCACAATTCAAGTAGAGAAAAACTCCCTCATGCCTCTAAAGTAGATTGAACCAGGTTGTTAGTAGGAACATCAAGTTTGTTCATGCCTTTACTTTTTACCTAATACAAGTCTGCCAGTAAGTTGATTATAGGTCTACTGCTTAATGCAGCATGCTTGTTTTCATGCTGCACATGCTAGGGTGTTTCTCTCCTCTATCTTTGAAATTGCCCTTGCATGGGTGTAGCCTTGGTGTTAGTTGATGCAAGCATTGTTGTTTAGCTCATTTTCCACTTTTCTTGCCAATATCTTGACTCCCTTGCACATTGTGTGTTGGTTTTGGAATAGGTGCAAGGTGACACCATCTACTTCTATGTCCGTCCACCAAGGGAATAGCACATATCTAGTTGAACGTGTTACAGTACATGTACTTCTAACCTACCTATAGGGAGTAAATGCTTTTTCATCATAATTTTTAGAATCTATATGTTAATTTTTTAGAAGTTTTTTAGTTGAAAAAACCATTTGCTAAGATCAAAGTTCTGTTAGTAGGCATATAGTTGGGGGGGGGGAGGGGGGAGGAACTACCCCTTAAGGCATAAGAAAAATCTGGTTTTCCTTATAAGGAACTTGTAGAGGCAATGCTGAGAGCCGTTAGGGCAGAACAAATTTTCTTCAAAGAGACTATTTGTAATGCTCATTCACTCTCTCTTGCTCTCTCACACTCTCTCATTAGCTCTTTTGTCTTATGTACAGGTTGCAACTGATTTTGGAAATCTCAGCTTAGATAAAGTTTATGAACTTATTATGGAAGGTGAAAATTTGCCTTCTTAACCCCCCCCCCCCCCCCACACACACAAAACTACTTATCTTTGCGTAACTTGAAAAAGGAAAAAGAAAAATATTCCATCAGCACCACACGCACGCCTCATTAGCACCACTCGCACTGCCCATCAGCCTTGGAACTTTGTCGTGAATTTTTTAGAAGTTTCTCCAGCATGTTACATCCGGTGAGGTGAGGTTTTCTATCCTTTTTTTTTTTTTTTTTAGTTCAGTAAACTTTAGTCTTAAGCATGGAAATTTTCCAATTAGAAGGATTTTTTTATTTATATTTGGCATATAATCTTTCGAATCCCTTCAATTTATCAATAAATAAAAATGTTTATTATTTTGAAATTTATCTACATAATATACCTTCTCATAGTCAAGAAGTTTTCCTCATTCATTGGTCAACATTTGCCCTTGGTGACCTTGGGAATTTTTTTAAAGGTGAAAGATCTCTAAAGTTGTATCAAGGTTGTTAGTTGCTGCCCATCTCATTCTTATCAATAAAAAAAATGATCTGATCTCTTACTCCAATGTAAAGTGGATGAGTTTGGAAGAACAAGTGCATTGATTGGATTTTGTTGGTTCTGTCCCTTGGGGAATTAATATATATAATTTGTTATTTTAGTTATTTAGTCTCTTAGTATTCCTTGCTCATTATATGTTAATTATTTCCTTGTCCTAGGCAACTAGTCCTCAGACAGGTGGTCAACAAACTGTAGGATTTACTTTGACCTCTCATTTATTTTACAGCTTGGGTACACCAACAAGCAAGAGGAAAGACATTTTCGTGGAGTCATCACTTTGGAGGTAAGGATAACAATTGATACTGTTATACTGTCAAATTTGTAATTATTGGTTTTCAGTGCTGATTGGAATTACCTTTATATTTGTTGGAATTACCTTAAATATCACTTGTCTTATTGTTGAGATAGGTGCCAAAGTAATTGTGGATGTCTTCCAAAATCCTGCCTATAAAAATAATAATAGATACAAAAGAACTCAAGTTGCCTCTCATATAGAGTTGATGAGTTATGCTAGGTTTGGTTCATTGGGAGGCTTTTTGCCTTCACAAAAATAGCATTGTTGTTGTGATGTAGGCAAATAAATTTTTGGAATTTCACTGTATAGATGCTTTGTGGAAACTAGAAAGTTCCTCTATTTTTTGACGTATTGTTGTTATTATGATTGTTATATCCTGCTGTTTGAACTGTGGGCATCAATTTTGTGTAATTGTGTTCCTTTCGATCTTCTTGAAGGCAAGAGAGAAGCTGAACAACAGCTAGAGAAGCAAGTTGCCAAAAAGCATCGATGAGGGTGTAGAGCAGGCTATTGTGAAGTATTCAAGGGTTATAGCTGCATTTAAAACGTGGCTATAGTTGTGGGCTAAAGCTGCGTTTTTAAAACGTGGCCATTGTGATAGGCTGAAGCCGCGTTTTAAGAACGCGGCTTTAAATTTAAAGGATATCCAAGCCAATTCATAAGACGTAACTCACTTGAAAGAAAACTGAGGCCTTCAAGAAGGTGCACATTACCAATTTTAAGCAATCTTAAGTTTTTCATCTTTGAGAAGGCTTCAAAATTGACTTTAACATTATCCTCTTTATTTGGAGACAAGTTGAGGAAGATGCCTTCAACCTTTTCTGTTCCCTAGTACCCAACAACAAAAAGTAAGCACATTAAAAGTTGTGAAGAGAGAGAGAGAGATTACAATCTTGCATAATCAACTTAGTGCACTATCTATTAGTACATGAAGGATATCCTCCTTCAACCACAACCTACTGCGTCCACCAGGCTCGTCAGGAGATTCACGACGAACAATTTCTTTACCTAATTCTTGTATTAAATCATGCATCCACAATGTTCCATTTGAGATCATTATAAGAGATTTTTCTACAAGAACATCTATATCTATGATTGGCCTATAATGGCGAGTTCGTAGTACGTTTGCTACACGATCTTTAGTCATTCCTTTGAAGAAAAAAGCAATATCTAAAAATATTTTTTTCTTTGTTATCTTTAGGCCATCAAAACTTATTTGGAGCACCTTTATGATATCCCCTTCAGGAGTTTCTTTTAGTCGACCTAGGACAAATCTCTAGTTGTTATATCCCCTTCATGACTGATTAATAGATGTTGATCTCTAGTTGTTATAATGATCACACTCCCTCGACCAAACCAACTTTGCTTGCCTGCTAATGCTTCTATTGTTCAGGTCGATCCACATCATCAAGAATGACAAGAACCCTTTTATGACATAAACCCTTTGTTCAGTGGGGAATCAATTTGATAAGGAATAGATATTGCTTTTTTCTTCAAAGGAATGACTAAAGATCGTGTAGCAAACATACTACGAACTCCCCATTATAGGCCAATCATTGATATAGATGTTCTTGTGGAAAAATCTCTTATAATGATCTCATATGGAACATTGTGGATGCATGATTTAATACACGAATTGGGTAAGGAAATTGTTCGTTGTGAATCTCTTGACGAGCCTGGTGGACGCAGTAGGTTGTGGTTGAAGGAGGATATCCTTCAAGGCCTTCCTTTAGCACTCAAAGTTTTAGGCTCCTTCACTCGTGACAGAAATCTAGATGCATGGGAATCTGATCTTGCATGGAAGGCTTTCAAGACATTTGTAATTGTTCAAATCCAACAAAATAAGATGTTTGAGATCTCCAAGGGATGTGTAAATCATAGACAATTTTGGGCAAATGGATGTATTTCATTGGAATCTTTACTACCACTTAAAATGAACGATGATTCAGGAGGGTCTTTGTATCTTCTCAATTGTTTCCAATTTGTTGAAAATCAAGACCGCTGTGACTTGTTCACTACAATGCTAAGAGAATATTTTCAGGTCTCTCTCTCAACCAGCTTTAAAGATCATGGTTTTTTTTCTTTTGTTTTTTGAGAGTCATGGTTGGTTTTTATGTTTCAGGAATTGCGCTATCGAGAATCAACTAATAAAGGAATTTTTGAAGTTTTTCTTCCTGGAAGTGAAGTTCCGAACTGGTTTAGGCATCAAAGTGTGGGGGCTTCAATAAATCTGGAACTGCCTTCATATTTATTTAAACAAATTAGAGGAATTGCTTTCTGCGCTATTTTTCGACACCACCAGCATTGTGGTTATGACTGTTACTCCCTTTTGTATCACATTAAACCCGATGGAAAGGACTTTTGTCTTTATCAACAATATTTTTCGGGGGAGTTTGATACGTTTGAATCGGATCATTGTTGGTTCATTTATTTATGTCCTAGTTTTTCAATTTATACTTAGTATTCAACTGTCAACTTAAGAGTGAATTCATACTCTACGGTGTACGCATGATTGAGACAAAGAAATGTGGGTCCCATAAGATATACCAGGGAGATATTGAGGAATGTAACAGGATAGAGACAAAAAATTGTGGGGCCCATGTGGTATACGAGGAAGAAATGGAAGATCTGATACACAGCATGGGTTAGAGTGAGTGCAGCAGCAGCATCATTCCTTATAATGAGGGTGTTGATCATTTTGAAGAGGATATCAAAAGTAAGCGAAGTTTTGATGATGAGAATGGAGGTAATGGAGAAGGTAGCTCTGCTCACATACCACACCCTAAGACTTAAGAGAGTATGACCCTCTAATGGTGAGTGAGGACTCTCAGTGACCCTCAGAAATCAAATGGTGGCTTTCAGGAATCTAGACCCTCTTTTTTTGAACTCTTTGTAAGTCACCAACTCTCCCTCTTACAGATTTTTTTTTTTTTTTGGTATCGTATATCTTTCTTTTTAATAAAACTACTACACAAATGCCATTTTCAGGAATTTATTGTGGTACTCATTATTGAACAGTATGGACATTTAAGAACTTTTTTTTTTTTTTTGAGAAACAACATTAAGAACTCAATTGGACTTTATGACTTTTGCTTAAAATAAAAAATCTAATCAATAATTTAATTTTATTACTATTGCTTATTGTGTTTACCTTTATGGTTAGGATGTGGAGTAAGTATTTATGTCATTCTTGTATAGTATTTATACAAGAATGAGTTGTAATTAACTAATTATTTAAATTATTTTGTAGTCATATCTGATATAGTTTACTTATATATATAATATTATTTTACATTTTTTTTGTACAAGATAGCCTAATTTAAGTATATATGTGTGTGAAACTTCCTCATCGAGACTTGAACCCCGGTTCTTCTCCCCCCCCCCCCCCCCCCCCCCCAAACACTCCACAAGTGACCACCTGACCAGGGTGCGCGGTGGTAATATTATTTTACATTTAAAATCCTTTACAACCATAATAGTTGCAATGCTTTTATTGTACATTTAAAATCCTATTCAACCTATTTTCTCACGGTTTTTGGGTAAATGTTGCAATGACTTTTAATATATTAAACTGAACTTTGGTCTTGATGGATGTGTTGATGATACAAAATCACTTTCACCATTTTTGAAATTTTTTTTTTTGGGGGTGCAAATAAATGCTCTTATATTAAAACACCTAAAAGGAAATAAGGCAAATCCTCTCAGAGAATCTGCCCATACAATCAAAATACAACAAAAACTTAATACCTGAAGGGGAACATCAAAAGCATAAAATCTAGCTGCTGCAAGACGATCTGCACACTGGTTAGCTTCCCTAAAGCAATGCTTAATCTTTACTCTTGGAATCATTGTCCCCGTAAGTTCCTGCAATCCGAAATGAGAGCAGAATGAGAAATGTTCACAAGAGAAGGATCAGACACCCACTCCACCACAACTTTTGCATCCAGTTCTACTTCTATTCTATATTCTTGGCTATAATCTAATTTAGAAGTATGTTTGATTTTAACGGACTTAATAGAGACAATATCTTATAAGACAGAAGATAAACCTTAATAGGCTGATCTTCTCAAAATAGTATATATACCAAAGTTATGGTTACAATGATAGTGATTTTGTCATCATCCAGACCTTTTTGTTAAAATCAAGCTCCGCTTATTGTTTGCCTACCAATGTGAATGTTTAGTTCCCTATAAAAATTTGCCTAGTTGTTTATGAGAAGTAGTGACAGTTCTTAATGACCAAGCTTTCAATTAAACCTGGTGACTTGACCAATATTATTGGTGAATTATAGGTACTGAGATATGTGAAAAGTATTTTTGCTTTATAACTAAATTAATGATTAAGGTTTACTAAGTTAAGGCTAGTTTAGATTTCGATTTGGCCAATAAACCTGTATTCTTGCATATTTAAGATAATTGAAAACCTCCAACACTTCTAGTCTATGTCAGATCCATATTTATCATGATAGTAAGACTTAAGGATAGGGGTTTCATTATTTTATCAAAGAATTTTATCTAGGCTTTGCCAAAGCTTAGTACTTGAATACTTCTAATAAATGTTCCGGTTTCATGTTTGTATTGCTAATATAAAGCATACACAGTGCCACCTCTGTTTTTAATATTTTCTAATTCCATGATGTGTCTTTATATGACAATGATATTGACATTATCAGCAGTCTACCGGACTGTCTCCTCTGCCACATTATCACAAGCATTTTGTCAAGAAGCTGGGGGCCTCTATAGACTCTCATCCCATCTGAGTCCTCGAATGTCCTGCTGTTATCATTGTCAACTTGAATCAGGGCTCTGCTGTCGACACCATAAATTTTCATCCATTGCAATAAGCCTTGCTTCTTGGTAAGCTCTTGCTGCGTCTGCTGTTGGTACTATACATCTTCAAATTTCTGTACTATGAGGTAGTCAAGGGGTAGTTGTTTTAGCTAAAATTCTGTTCTATTATATGTTTTATGTTCTATCAAATTCAGCTGGAATGAATATTGGTGATATCACAATTTGGGAAGTAGGTAGGAGGGAGAGGCTTGTTTCTCAAAACTTCAATGTTTGGGACATTCGAGCCTTTCAATGGCCTTGGAAGTTTGACAAATATCTACAACGTAACTAGTATTTAATTTTTTAAGTTGGAGAATATGCGCTAGGAAAATTTATGAGGCTAATAACCTCTATTTCACTAGATGATAGGCGTTGTTGGCCAATAATTATGATTATATGTAAACCATGTGATGTAAAGTCCTGATGGTGCTGTTTTTAGTATGTTACTTTGAGGGGATTTATTTATTGGTTTTTTATTATTAAATTACCATTTGTCCCAAAAGTTTAAAGTATTAGGAAAGTGTGAATTCAATCATTTGACCATTGTTCTAAAATTTAAAACTTTCCGTATCAGGCGTTGTATATTCGAAAGACATAGTGCAGATATATTCCTATGATAGTGGTGATAATTTGCAGTACCATCTATGACACTAACTGGTTTGTTTAGCCCCTTTTGTTAATAATTGTATATTTGCCATGGAATTTTTTTTTCTTAGATTGATGCTCATCTCGGTAAGGTTAATCATCTCGCCTTTTCAAATCAAAATAGAAAACTATGCATCATAACTTGTGGAGAGGACAAGACTGTTATGGTTTACTTTACTTGGCATATTCTTTCAGTATAAAAACAATGTTGGACTGCATTTGTGAAAGTTCATTTCTGTGCAGGTGTGGAATGCGGTTGCTGGTAATAAGCTGTATACTTTTGAAGGGCATAAAGCACCAGCTTACTCCATGTGCCCTCATAATAAGGAAAACCTTCATGTATGCAGTTGTTTTATTTGCAATTTTGCTAGTTGATAGTTTTTTTTTTTTACACTTTTCATGAGAGACTTCCAGGGCCTGTTTCTCATGCCTCAGCCCCAGTTTTAGGCTCAGGCTATTATTCATAATTAAGCAGCTTCACCTAAATATTCTGGTGCACTTATTTTATACCAAGGCTATGCTTGCAGAGGGGGCAGGGGGCTCATGCATTAATCGGTACATTAATACGAGGCGATAGATTTCTTCATTCCTTTTGTTTTTCAAAAAAGCTTTCTTCTTTCCATCTTATTTATTTTCCTTGCTTTCATTAATAACCCGTATGGTTAATATATATTGCAATTTTCATGGTGCTAAAAATGGGAAATTTGAAGCTGAATTGTCACACTTTAAGGGTAGGGTTGCCACTTGGTCCCCCCTCTCCCTTTCCCTTCTCCTATTGAGTGGATTTGGTTTATTATTATTGAGAGTAACAGTGGCAGTGAAGCAGGATTCATGGTCTGAGCTGTCAAATGGGAAATGCAAATTTTTACTACTGATCCAACTGTTTTTTTCCTTCAAATTTTCACAATGATTGGGTGATTGCTCATTTTTCTTTTATTGTGTGAATCAAAGGCTATTCATATGTGAGACTAGTAAAGGACAACCATACCTTGTGGAATTGGATGAATGTTAGACAGCTATCAAGCTTGTACATCATGGTTTTTGGAAGCAGTCGGTGGTGGTTGTGCCATTTGATACAATGAAGAACCAGTCTTTGGCTACTGGGTATGCGTTCAAATGAAAATTTTGGGACATGGACAATGTTTACCTCTTGACAATTACTGCCGCAGAGGGTAGATAACAGGTAATGGCCATGGAAGCCCTTTTCTTGATAGTGATTTGAAGAAGCTCCTATAATTAAACAATCTTTACTTTGAATATCCTATAGGCTGCTCCTTGCATTCAATTTTACAAGCAAGGGATACTGCTTGCTATATCAACAAGTGAAAATGGAATCAAAATACTTGCAAATGCTGACGGTGTATGGCTTCTGTGTTCTATTGAAAATCAAGCTGTTCATACCTCCAGAGTGGATCCTGCAACTATTGCAAAGGTACTACTTTCTTTTAACTTTTATAGGAACTTCAAATGTGTACATACTTCTTAATTACATTGCTCATTTCTCAGGGACCGGTAATTAGCTCCTTCGGTGCTTCCTATTCAACTGCTGGAACAAGCACTTGATATTAGGCAAAGTCAGAAACATTGAAGCTTTTGATTTTCCAAAGAATTTTCTTATCAAAATATTCAGAAGAATATTTCAAGAGCTAAAATTTTTATTGACGTCTATGCCTATGTTCAGTTTACACGTCTGAATCTGGGGGAAAAGATGCCTTCCGTGGAAGATCTTGCTTAGGCCTAAAGCATGTCTGCTATGTAAATGTCTTTTCGTGTGCTTTCTATCATACTTTTTTTGTTAATAGTCTGAGATATTGTTAGCAATAGCATCTATGCTACAGATTTCTCAATCAGTTTTGAGTCTCTCTTATGTATCATTGCAACGGCATTCTGTGCTTTAAACAAAAAGGGCAAAGTGCTAAAAGTAGCAATTTGTTGCACTTCTACTAACCACCAAATAAAGGGAACGCCCATTTTACCAAAGGGTTGTATGACTATTTTTCCTAAACACTAATGCCAAAACCCAAGCCCAAATCTGTGCATCCAGGTCCAATCCCCTTTTTAGGTTGCTCAATCAAATTTATTTAGCTTAAAATTGCAATCTCAATTGTGCATTCAACCTGGGAAATGAATGTGCATATACCTTAAATCAATCACAGAAGGGGAAAAGGCCAGACCCCATATATTTTTATAGTGCTTGCAACCTAATGGCAGCAGTTTTTAATCTAAAAAAATATTTGGTCTTTAAATAGAAAAACACATTAATAGAAGAAGTCAACAACTAAGACAAAAGGTAGAAAATGAATACGAATAGTCTCACTGGTGTAAGATTTTTTTCCCCTATTTTACACACGATGATTAAATAAAAGACAAAAAAAACGATTAGAAATACATTACACTAAAAAAAAAAAAAATTGAATCATTTTTCAAATATTGCACAAATCTCCTCTCCATTTAGTAGGAGTGTGCATGTGTCGGGTTGAGGGAATTTTTTAACCCAACTCACCATGGTGGGTCAAAAAAAATTCGACCCAACCCGACCCATAACATATGTTCAACCCAACCCACATGGGTCGGGTTGGATCGAGTTGAACCTATGGGTTGGACTTTTTTTTAATTATTATTATTAAATTGAACCTTTTTTTATTAATTATATAATATATTTAAATATATATTAAAGAAAGTAATAAGATTTTATATTATATATGTTTGTAGGATTATATATTATATTTTATATTACACATGGGTTTTAACTTAAAAAAAATATTTATTAAATATATATTAAAATATGGGTGAGTCGGGTCGAGTTTGGTGGGTTTGTAATTTTATGACACAAACCCAACCCGACCCGCTTAAACGGTATGTTTTAGAGCAAATATACCACTCAAAATAAAAGGGTGGCAAATGTTAAGACTTGAGATTCAACCTTACATTTTTTTAAAAAAGTTTTTTAGATGGTATAAATGTATATTTTTGTTGCTGAGATTAGACGATTGTACATATTCTTTTTTGAGGCAAGAGCAAGAACATATATCTTATTATTATTATTGTTATTATTATTATTATTTGAATTGGACTTTATATCTTTCTTGATTGTTTCCTTACTTGCGAACAAAGAAAAGGCAGGGAAAAAAATTGTTTGAAATAGGGCTTTTGACATTGATGACAACATGGCCAAATAGGAGCATATTAATATTAAATGTTTGAGACTATAGTATTAGCTTTCATTTTTAACATAAAAATTAAATATTTTAATAATATAATTAGAATTAAACAATACAAAATAACAAATAGAAATAAACAACTATATTTACTTCATGTTATATTGTGAATACAACTATCTAAACAAGTTATACTGTGAAAACAAATTAAAGTTTTATTATATAATATAGGATATGACATTAATAATTTAATATAAATAATTATGGACAAAAATAAAAATTTCGGGCAATTGTTATTTTCATCTTATAAATTTGAGAAGACCATAATTATATATCTTAATAAATAAAATAAAATGAGAGAGAAGTTTGGGATGAAAAAGTTGCGGCCTTGATAGACAATAGACCTCATCCACGAGAATATGGAAAGTGAGAAGCAAGTGGCTCATGTTACATACGTTAACTTTCAACAGCTCTCTCTCTCTCTCTCCACCTTAGACACCCATAATGGCTTGGGCTCTAGTCTCTCCATCTCTCAACCTCTCACTCCCTCACAGCACCATGACCAACTTCAACCGAACACAGTGGTTCACCACTAAAACAAGTATAGCAGCAACAACAACCACTAAAACAACAAGAACAACCAGTATCAGAGCCAATGCTGCTGACCAAAAACAACCCAAAGACAAAGACGAAGACACTACTTCTGGTTTCAGTCCCTTTGCCTTTGTAACCGATAACCCATCAAGCCGCGAAGCCATTCAGCTCCCAGAGAGCCCTGCTGAAGATGGCAATGTCGGAGAAATGCTTTATGTATGTGTTCTTACTCTCACTCACCATTTTCTTCAACTGGGTATCTCTCAAACACTGTTATCGCTTATCATGCATATATAGTTTCAATCATTTATATTCATGGGAATTTTTACTTTTTATTAGAGGGTATGTTTGTTCAGTTCATGTTGTTGGGTTGGGTACTAATTTTAATTCCTTTTATCTGTTAGCAAATTCTTAAAATTAAGGACTTTGTGGACTTTAATTAGGATTTAGAGATTTTTATTCTATTATGTTATTTATTTTCTTGGAATCTTGAGAGGATGTTTATTTTGACTTCATGAAATTTTGTACTTAAACTCAACCTCTCAATTGATATTGTTCAGATTCTTGCTTATTGGTATTATCCTTGATGATTGTGTGGTTAAAATTAAGTGTTATTGTTATTTTTTGCTTTCTTCCAGGAATTTATTTTTTTCTAATTCACCAAATTCTGAGATCCAATTCTTCAGTTCCTTAAAAATTCAATCAATATTACCAAT
Organism: Castanea mollissima; assembly: GCA_014183005.1. NCBI lineage: Eukaryota > Viridiplantae > Streptophyta > Magnoliopsida > Fagales > Fagaceae > Castanea > Castanea mollissima. The sequence continues at coordinate 24,257,293 of JACAVU010000002.1, forward strand.
CTTCATATGGGTTACTCATTTTATTCTACCACATGTTGTTAAATGCTGTAAATGTCTAATCAGTTTTCCCAAAGATTTGGCTGCCCTGTGAAGGAATGACTCAACTCAATCAGCCTTTTCTTGTGAATGATTGAATGGCCAAAACCACCCTTGGAGATACGGGTGACTTTCTTGTGGTAGTAATTGTGGATGTGCAAGTAAGGGGCAGCAACTAAATAGGTAGCAAGACTGCCCTTCATTAAAAGCTTAGATCATCGAATTCCTTTAGAATGAAGTAGCTATGAAGCTCCTACTATGTACTTTGTTTAATTGAAAAGGCCCCATATGTGTAACACTTCATGTAGCTTCCTGTTTGAGCTATTTATTTGATGAGCACCGTTAATTACACACATGTGTGGATACACATGTTTTATAACTAAAAACCATTATTTCATGTTTGAAATCGTGGGCTAAACCCATGTTTTTAGTTACAAAACACATGCGTGTATACACACCTATGTAATAAGTTCTAGCCTTATTTGATATGGGTGAAATTTTCTGATTGATCTCTAACTCAATTATGTTGATTAAGGTTTGGAAGTTAGTTTAACTTGCACACAATTTTTTTTTTCATTTACACTCTCAATGAAACACCATAAATGTGGTTGATGGATATTGTATTTAGTTAGGGCATCAATCAATTGAATTAAGTTCTTTTTTTCTTTTTCCATTTTTGTGCCTTTGACAAACTTTTAATGCTATCTGGTTTGTGATTTGTTGAAAGGTTTTGAATACATGTCATATCCATTGGTATCATGCGACTTTCTTGTTTTCCAATTCAATAGGATAGAAGACAAGGGAAAGGAATATGGCTCATACATCAAATCTGGAGAGTTTATATGGTTTTTAAGAGAAACTGGTAAATTTCTCTGCAGTAACATTAGTTTCTTTTATTTATCAACTTGGATTTATGAAAAGTTGATTCCATCCTTGCAGGGTCTGCTGAGAGCCGACGTGGAACAATTGTTTTCCTTCAAGGAGCTCCAACACAATCTTACAGCTATCGAGTTGTTATGTCTGAGGTTGTAAGGCTGAATTTTCTTTTAGATCTTACAGTATACCTCTATTTTATGAATTATTTACTATAAGTTTCCTTCGCTTGTTTACACATACAGTTCTTCCATAAACATATAAACTCTTATATTCTGGTTCAAGAAAGAATATTAAGTCTGACACAAACTTATGATCTAGAACATGGCTTGCTGACTACTCAAAAGCTGGTAAACTATTGCCAGTAAACCAGCAAGGCGGACTCCACCAAGTTTACTTTTCCTGGTTTACTTTTCTTAGTTGTCTTGTAATAGCAGCTCAAGCAATTATAGTGAAGGTTATCTACACTTTTGTCTTCATAACATCTACATGCCTTCAGATGTTTCTATAAGATGTTGCTATTAACCACTTCTTGAATATGTCATTTCCCTATCCTTTCAGTTTGTCCATCCACTTATTGTGATTTATTTTCCACTCTTTGCTGCCCTCAAGTGACTTCATGCTAAATGATGTTTAACTTTGCTATCATCTTGCCTAGATGTCAGGTTATGGGTTCCACTGTTTTGCGCCTGATTGGATAGGATTTGGTTTTAGTGACAAGCCACAGCCAGGATATGGTTTTGATTACACAGGTTTCTATATTTCGTTAATAAGATCATTACCATATAATATCTGTCTTGCTCTATATTGGTCATGAATCTAAATGTTTTATGTTTCCACTGTTACAGAAAAGGAGTTCCATGAGGAATTCAATAAATTACTTGATGTGCTGGGGGGTCAAATCTCCTTTTTTCCTCGTTGTTCAGGTTTGAAAATTCTTGCAAAGGAAAATCCATAGGAATGGTATTTATGATGAACTATAAACATTATATTATGTATGTTGTAGAACATACAAAGATATCCTAAATTTTCAGAGGAATATGCTGCTGGGGAAGACTTAGTAAACATCTAGTCAAGTCATGACTACAATGAAGGGGTTTCTTGTAGGTTCATTTGGATTAACTTGGGCCTTGAAGAACCCTAGCAAGATTTTGAAGCTCGCAATTTTAAACAGTCTGTTGACAGTTTCATCTCCTATCCCTGGACTGTTTCAAAAGCTAAGGTTCAGTTCTTATATTAACCATCAGTGGGATACTTGTATTTCACTCATCATCTTGCTGACAGAATTAGCTATGTGAATTGCTTATATTATTGCTGAAATATAGGTAATAAGATATGTGAAAAGTATCCATGCTTTATAACTAAATTAATGATTAGGTTCCTAAGTTACGGCTAGTTTAGATTCCAATTTGGTCAATAAACCGGTATTCTTGCATATTTAAGATATTTGAAAACCTCCAATGCTTCTAGTCTATGTCACAACCATATTTATCATAATAGTAAGACTTAAGAATAGGGGTTTCATTATTTTATCAAATAATTTTATCTAGGCTTTGCCAAAGCTTAGTGCTTGAATACTTCTACTAAATGTTCCAGTTTCATGTTTCTATTGCTAAAATAAAGCATAAGCCATGCCACCTCTGTTTTTTATATTTTCTAATTCCATGATGTGTCTTTATATGACAATGATATTGACATTATCAGTAGTCTACCTGGCTGTCTCCTCTGCCACATTATCACAAGCATTTTGTCAAGAAGGTTTGGGCCTCTCCAGACTCTCATCCCATCTGAGTCGTCCAATGTCCTGCTGTTGTCACTGTCAACTTGAATCAGGGCTCTCCTGTCAACACCATGTATTTTCATCCATTGCAACAAACCTTGCTTCTTGGTAGAGCCACTGCTGCTGATACTTTTCACCTTCAAATTTCTGTACTGTGAGATAGTCAACGGGTAGTTGTTTTAGCTAAAATTTTGTTCAATTATATGTTTTATGTTCTATCAAATTCATCTGCAACGAGTTTTGGCGATATCACAATTTGGGAAGTAGGTAGGAGGGAGAAGCTTGTTTCAAGAAACTTCAATGTTTGGGACATTGGAGCCTGTTCAGTGGCCTTGCAAGTTTGACGAAAATCTACACAGACTGACACAATTTGTATATAAATTTTTAATTTGGAGAATATGCTCTAGGAAAATTTATGAGGCTAATAATCTCTGTTTCACTTGATGATAGGCGTCGTTGGCCAATGATTATATGTAAACCGTGTAATGTGGAGTCCTGATGGTGCCCTTTTTGATATGTTACTTTGACGGGATTTATTATTGATTTTTTAATTATTAGGAAAGTGTGAATTCAATCATTTGACTATTGTTCTAATACTCTCTCTCATGTGTGGGTTCAACCATTGTTCTAAAACTTAAAACTTTCCATATGAGACATTGCATATTTGAAAGATATAGTGCAGATATATTCCTATGATGGTGGTGATGATTTCCAATACCATCTGGAGGTTTGTTTATATATATATGTGTGCGTGTGTATACTTAGTACTCACACACACATGTGCGTCTGTACTTAAATAGTTTTTTTATTGATTATTAAAGTATGACGCTAATTGGTGTGTTTAGCCCCTTTTGTTAATAATTGTGTATCTGCCATGAAATATTTTTTTCACATTGAAGCTCATCTCAGTAAGGTTAATGATCTCTCCTTTTTACATCAAAACAGAAAACTATGCATTGTAACTTGTGGAGAGGACAAGGCTGTTTAGGTTTAATTGGCATGTTCTTTGGGTATAAAAACAACTTTGGACTGCATTTGTGAAAGTTCATTTCTGTGCAGGTGTGGAATGTTGTCGTTGGTAATAAGCTGTACACTTTTGAAGGGCATAAACCACCAGTTTACTCCAAGTGCCATCATAATAAGGAAAACCTTCATGTATGCAGTTGTTTTATTTGCACTTTTGCTAGCTAACTGTTTTTCTTTAACTTTTCATGAGAGACATCCAACACTTGTTTCTCATGCCTCAGCCAGAGTTTTAGGCTCAGGCCATTATTAATCAAGCTCAATTGTCACACCTTAAGGATAGGTTTTCCATTTGGTCCCCCTTCTTCTGCTGAGTGGATTTGGTTTATTATTGTTGAGAGTGATGGATGCAGTGAAGCGGGATTCATGGTCTGGGCTGTCAAATGGGAAATACAAAGTTTTACTACTGATTCAATTGTTTATTTCCTTCAATTTTTCACAATGATTGGGCAATTGCTCATGTTTCTTTTATTGTGTATCAAAGGCTATTCATATGTGAGACTAGTAAAGGACAATCATACCTTGTGGAATTGGATGAACATCAGGCGACTATGAAGCATGTATATCATGGTCTTTGGAAGTATTCTGTAGGATTTGTGCCATTTGATACAATGAAGAATCAGTTCCTGGCTACTGGTGATGCCGTCAAGATAATATTTTCGGACGTGGACAATGGTTACCTCTTGACAACTATTGCTGCAGAGGGTGGATTACCGGTAATGCCCATGGAAGCCCTTTTCTTGATTTGCTTGGCAGTATTTTGAAGTAGCTCTTATAATTAATCAATCTTTGCCATGAATATCTTTTTGGATGCTCCTTGCATTCAATTTAACAAGGAAGGGATAATGCTTGTTGTATCAACAAGTGGGAATGGAATCAAAATACTTGCAAATTAATGCTGATGGTGTACGGCTTCTTCATTCTATTGAAAATCAGGCTGTTGATACCTCCAGAGTGGCTCCTGCAACTGTTGCAAAGGTACTACTTTCTTTTAACTTTTATAGGATCTTCAAATGTGTCCTTGCTTCTTAATTACATCGCTTTTTTTTCAGGGACCAATAATTAGCACCTTAATCTGGTGCTTCCTGTTCAACTGCTGGAACAAGCACTTGATATTAGTCAAAGTCCACAGAAACACTAAAGCTTTTGATTTCAGAATATTCTTATCAAAATTTTCAGAAGAATATTTCAGGAGCTAAAATTTTTATTGATTGTCTATGCATATGTTCAGTTGACATGTCTGAATCTAGAGGAAAAGATGCCCTCCATGGAAGCTCTTGCTTAGGCCTAAAGCATGTCTGTTATGTACATGTCTTTTCATGTGCTTCTATCATTCTTTTTTTTTTTTTTTTTTTTTTTTTTGGGTAGTCTTGAGATATTGTTAACAATGACATCTATGTTACAAATTTCTCAATCAGTTTTGAGTCTCTCTTATGTATCATTGCAACGACATTTTGTGCTTTAAACAAAAAGGGCAAAGTGCTAAAAGTGGCAATTTGTTGCACTTTTACTTCCCACCAAAAAAAGGGAACGCCCATGTTACCAAAGAGTTGTAGAATTTTTTTTTAAATAACATTAAATAGTAAAAATTTTAGTTAGTTGTCACGTTACAAACAATGTTGAAAACTAGCATCTCGAGTATCTAAAACTCGAGTTCCAAGATAAAACTCGAGTCTTTAAGTCTCGATTTGTAAGCGGTGGTAGCTGATGTGGAAGAAAAATTCATGTGGAACCACGGGGAACTCGAGTTTTTAAGACTCGAGTTTCACCATCTAATTTTCCTTCTTCTTCCTCAAGCTCTTCTGACCCAGCATTGTTCTTCTTCGTTCTTCGACACTGCAGATCGTTCCTCTTCATATCAGAGCTCCAGCATTCAATCAACAAGCGTTCTTCGTTCAATCGACCTGATCGGAGCTCGAACGTTCTTCATTCTTCCTTTGTTCTTCGCTTTAGTTCTTCCTATGTTCTCTATTCTTCATCAACGACATTGCACATCGTTCCTCTTCAGATCGGAGCTCCAGCGTTCAATTGACCGGCGTTCTTCGTTCAATCAACCAGATCGGGCTCCAACGTCTGCATTCTTCCTTTGTTCTCCTCTTCCGTTCTTCCTCTCTTCTCTGTTTCCTTTGTTCTCTGTTCTTCGTCTTCAGGTACCAAATTAGAACTCGAGTCTATAAGACTCGAGATCTATCTGGCAAAAACTGGCCAGATCAACCAACAGAATTCGAGTGTTTGAAACTCAATATTTAGATTGAAATCGACCCTTTTAAACTCGAGATGCTAGTTTGTAGTTTTATTCCCAACTCATGTCAACTTATTATTTTCTTTCCCTCACCAACGTTTTTCTGCAAATATCCTCAGAGTTGTATGACTATGTTTTCCTAAACACAAATCTGTGCATCCTGGTCCAATCCCCTTTTAGTTAGGCTTAGACATTATTATGAACTCTTTGAGGGTGATGGTTGCTTAGTCAAATTTAGCTTAAATTTCAATCTCAATTGTGCGTTCAACTTGGGAAATGAATGTGCATGTGCCTTAAATTAATCAAAGAAGGGGGAAATACCAGACCCCATATACTTTTTATAGTGCTTGCAACCTAATAGCAGAAGCTTTTAATCTAAAAACATATTTTGTCTTTAAATAAAAAAGCACATTAATAGAAGACATTAACTAAGACAAAAGATAGAAAATGAATATGAATAGAGTCTCACTGGGGTAAGAATTTTTTTCCCCAAGCTCCTATTTTACACATGATAATTAAAAAAAAGAAAAAAAAAATTCTACAAATAGAAATACACTACACACAAACACACAAGTAAATTGATACAAACATGAAGAAGGTGAGAGGAAAAGAAAATCCATCAGCAGCCAGACCATGGAAGTACTATAGGAAGAACTATTTATAATTTATTAGACCTGCAAAATGAACATTGTAGCATACCAAATTCTGGAATTACCAAAAAAAAAAACTTAGGAATAGTATCAGATAATTGGTGCACATTTAACTAAAAGTTTATGTAGTTATTCATTCCAAGTCAAAATTACAAAGCAAATTTTGAGAAATAGATCATGAAGAGATTTTCAGAACAATTTCATTAGTGGTCAAGTTTTTGAAACCATTTTGTAAACTAAGAGTCTCAAGATACTAGATTAATTAGAAAATAGTTTAAAAACTTGACAACTAACAAAATAGTTCCAAAAATCCGGTTAAATGGAAAAAAAAAATCCATTTGAATTTGTTAAACCTGTTAGTCCTTCCATCTTTTACATTGTTTAACTATTAAAAGGTAAATTATAATGCTAACAAACTGTTAAAAAAAATTTAATGCAGTATATAATAAAGAGCAATTATCAATTTATTATAGACCATATGCCATAAGTTGAAATTTTATCTTATCTATAATTTTTTTTTTTTAAGTATTATATCCACAATATTTTTACAACAAATTATAGGTAATTAGTTGTTATTGGTTCTATTTGAATATACCATTGAAATTATGTTTTTGCCCCACCAATAACAACTAACAACCTGTAACAACTTGCTACTTAGAATTTTTATAAGAGTATTGTGAAAATATTGTAGATATAACATTTCTCTATCGGGGCTGGCTAGATGTTAAAAGCAATTGATGTGGTTGCCTAAGGCCCCAAGTAAAAAAAATGCCCCCAAATTTTAACCAACGGGTTATTTATAACCAATAATAAAATAAGATATTTTTATCAAATGAAAACCAAACAAACAAAGAGAGAGAAATACTACATCCACAACATTTTCATAATACTATTGCAATAAATTCTATGTAGCAAGTTGTTAAAACTTGTTATTGTTGGCAAAAAAATAACTATAGTGGTGGGTTCAAATAGAAAACAAGAAGCACCTTAACACCTAAAATTTGTTGTGAAAAATATTGTGAATGTTGCACTTCTCAAAAAAAAAAAAAAAAAAAAAAAGAGAGCAATAAACAAAAAAATTTACAACTTTTTTCACAATAGTAACTCAAACTTTTACTAGTCCACTATTAACTTCACTCTATTACTTATCACTATCAATCTGCCACATCAATAAGTGTGAAATTTTTTTTCAAATTTTTTGTGTCTATAAACTTTTTTAAAAAAATCTACGTGGTTTATGTTAATTAATAGTAATTTTGCATCTAAAACAAGATAATTAGTTTTCGCCTTAGACCCCAAAATACATCAAGCCGCCCCTGTTCTCTATATAGACATTCTTGTAACATCTGTTTTTTGTACTTGGATTGTATCAACAAGTCTCTGAAATGTTTATCACAGATATGAGGATAGGGTATGGGAGTTTTAAATAGCATATGGTGATTAAAAAAAGGGTTTACATAACATATGCTACAAGAAAATTTAATGTCTCATTGTATTTACAAGTAATCTATCATTAGAAAGGACTCCAACAAATTATAGAGGATTTCCTTTTGTGACCATCAATTTATATAATTATTATATATCTTCATGTTAAATTAAAAAAAAAAATTAAAAAGTTTGAGGAAATGAAACTCTACCTCAAAACTTAAGGCAAATGATACTCTCATTCCTTGAAGTAAGAAAGAAATCCACGTATTAGTCATTTCATTAATAACAGTAACACAATATTTTAAATTTTGAAAAGTTGGTGAAGTGTGTTTGGTACTATAAGAATTGTCGAATCCTAGAAGGAAATATACCAGAGGTATTTGGTTTTTGAACCTATAAACAAAAAGTTGCTTTTGGAATTGTAAACGGATAAAGAGAATTACCAACAAATAAGTAAAAATAAAAATTAGGCTAATACACTATTTATTAATAATAATATTACATTTTCCACTATGGAAGCTTCGGTTAGATTGTTTGGCAGCGGATTTCAAGAATTGTTGTTCAAAATGATGTGAAAATTGTGGCTTAAAAAATGTTGTGAAAATGATGAGCACTTGATATTAGTTGAAGTCCACAGAAACACTGAAGCTTTTGATTTTCTAAAGAATATTCATATCAAAATTTCAGAAGAATATTTCAGAGCTAAAATTCTTATTGACATCTACGCATATGTTCAGTTGACATTTCTAAACCTAGAGGAAAATATGACTTTTGTGAAAGTTCTAGCTTAGGCCTAAAGCATGTCTATTGTGTACATGTTTTTTCTTAGGGGAATCATTGATTTCTTGGAGGTCTAAGAAGCAAAGTGTAGTTTCAAGGTCCTCAGTTGAAGCTGAGTACAGAGCAATGGCAAGTGTGGCTTGTGAGATCACTTAGGTGTTGCAGATATTTAAGGATTTAAAGGTGAATCATACAAGGCTAGCTATGTTGTTTTATGACAATCAAGCAGTCTTGCATATAGCTACAAATCTGGTTTTTCATGAAAGGACAAAGCATATCGAGGTAGATTGTCACTTGGTAAGGGATAAGATCATGGAGGGAATGATTAAGACATTCCATATTGCTACCAATTCACAAGTGGCAGATGTATTTACCAAAGCATTGGGCTTTTCAGCTTTTGCAAGACTTTCTGAAAAATTGGGTTTAAAGGACATTTTTGTTCCCAGGAGTGTAAAGGCACAAATCACAGACCACGTTTCAGATCAAGAAATTCAAGTCTCAGAACTTAAAGTTCAGGACTTGAGGGGAGTGTTGAAACTAGAACTGAGTTAAATGAAAACGGCAAAGCAAGTTGTCAAGTGCAAGGCAAAACAACATATGTGAGATTAAAAGAACAGAACAAGCGAAAGAAGAAAACGGCAGCGTATAGTTTAGTAAAAGCACGTGCTCAGCATGTGAGTGAATTAAGTCCCAGTTAGTTGTATAAGATGTCCAACTGTCACGCATCCAGCGGTTGATATGTATTTCCATTAGATTAGGAAGTTAGTTAATTTTCTGTTTTAGCTATCAACACCTCTGTAGCTGTATATAAAGAAACAAAGCTTATTTAATTAGATACTTTTGTACATTTTACCTTTTGAATGAATAAGAAATTCCTTTTCTCTCAAAAGCTCTCTCTTCCAATCTCCAGAAACTTCCTTTTCAACAGTTCATCTTTTCAACTTTATATCATATTTCTTTTATAGTTTTCATCATAACCTATTCTCAAAGAAGGGATACCACTCACTATATCAACAACAGAGAATGGAATCAAAATACTTGCAAATGCTAATGGTCTACGGCTTTTGCGTTCTATTGAAAATCATGCAGTTGGTACCACTAGAGGAGAGAAGACTAATAGTTCATGGGGGGTTTCTAGTAGATAGTATGTTTGTTTGTAAAGTTCATGAGGTTGTGGGCTCATTTTCAAGCTCTTATTAGTTAGAAATTTCAAGAAATTAAGGACTTTGTTGACTTTATTATGCACTAGAGATTTTTACTGCATTGTGTTAATTATTTTCACAAAATTTGATAGGAGGTTACTGTTATATTCATGATTTTTTTTATTTTTAAATCTGAGATAGAAATCTTATTTTAACATATTTTAAGTGTATATATACATATGAAGTTCTCTTTTGAAAAGTTGAACTGCAATCTTTGCCCCCCTCTCTTTACAAGAATTTGTATTTGTGTAGTGATCACGATAAGGTACCTGCTGGAATGAGGATGTTGATTTAATATGAAATATAACAAGAATAGATTAAAAACATTAATTACACTTTACTCACTGTAATTTAAAAAATATCATTTTACTCACTTGACGATGCTCTCTATAGCTTTGGCTACATAAAACTTATCCATAACAGTAAACTATTAAAATGTTTCTTCAATTTTTTTATATTTATATAAAACATTTTAAAAGTATAAGATATTTTTTTTTCTAAATTTTTCTTTAATTAAAAAAAAGTATAAATGAAATATTGCTCGCTTTGGCAATTTGTACAGGCATTCTTAAAAAAAAAAAAAAAAAAAGTCTCTCTCAGCCCAAACCCCAAAAATCCAATTTTCACTTCCAATGCCTCCAGATAGAGTATGGAAAAAAATGAAGTCCTCTTCTTCTTCTTCTTCTTCTAGTGAGCAACAACAAAAATTTTATGAATTGAGCTAATTATAACTCACTTAAACACAAAAACCCTCCTCCTCAAAAAAAAAAAAAAAACACACACACACACACACACACACACACACACACACACACAAACTCTACTTTAATTAAGAAAAAAAGAACAGAAGTAAGGCGGATTTTTGTTTTCATGGCCTGTTTCATTAAAATGTTACAAAGCTCACAAGTCCAAAACCACTCGAACTACTGGACTTTGGACTTGGAGGCCCAAGTTCAATCAAAGCCCTATCTTTTTTTTTTTCTTTTTTTCTTCTTCTTTGAAATAATTAAAATTTTGAACGTTCGATTCTATAGTATAGAGGCGGCACTTATAAATGAAACCGGCTCTCTCTCTCTCTCTCTCTCGCACCCAAACCACAAATAAATTTGACATTTCATTCCCGCCAAACTCAAAATCTCTGCCTTCGACTCTCTATTCGGGTGCGCGATAATTCGAAACTCAAATTCTTGATTGTATTTGAACTGTAATTGATTTTGCGAGAGATTCGATCATAGTAAATTGTGTTTGTTTGTTTATTTGCTTAATTTCTATTCTAATTTTGGTTTTTCAAATTCTGCGAAAATATATGCAGGATCTCACTTACAAGATATCAATATCGACTACTTCGGTAGCAACAAGCTCCTCGCCCCTACATCACCCAAAGGTACTTTCCTTTTTTTTCACTCTCGACTTTTTATTATTAATATTTGATTGTTAAGTTTGTAACTGTTGTATGAATTTTGTTCATTTTTGTTTTAGTTTATTGTTAAGCGTAATGAATTTTGTTAAGTCTACAGTTCAAATAATGAACCACTGGTGGAATCAATGAAGCAGAGAACTAGTCTATTTAATTGGGTCAATTGTTGGTTCTATTTTGATAACCATGCAAAGTACGTCTAAATAGTGGTCGCCCAGACAGGGAAGCCACACTGATCGCCAGCCCCTAACCATTTTTTCGTTACCAAAAAAAGAAAAGAAAAGCCATGCAACATCTAAGAACTGTTTGCATCACATGTGCCTATTCTTGTTGGACCACTTGAACAAAGATCTCAATTGGTCACACCCATGACTAATTTTCCCCATTAATGCTTGATTGAAGGTGTCTAATTTTCCTTGGAAGCATATATGGAAGGCAAAGGTCCCAATGAAGGTAGCTTCTTTTTTTTTTTTTTTTTTTTTTTTTTTTTGTAAACAGCCACTAAGGGGAAATTTATAACCATGGATAACCTTGGGGGTTGTGTGTGGTAGATTAGTGTTGCATATGTAAGTGGAGTGCTGAGTGGTGAGTCTGTTGATCAATTGTTAATTCATTGCCCTTTTGCATATAATATTTGGTCTATGCTTTTTGGCATATTCGGGTTAGCTTGGGTGATGCTTTAGAGATTTTTGGCCTTGGTGGAGTTTTGGGCAGGGGCCAGGGGGTTTTGGTCAGATATTGGGGGTGCTATATCTACACCTTTGGGTCTTATGTGGCTTATTTGAAGAGAGAGTAATAATCACACATTTGAAGACATTGAGTATTCACCCTCAAATCTTAGCTGTTACTTCTTTGTACTCCTTTTGATTGTCTGGCTGTTCGGAGTGGCCACAGCTTTTCTAATTTGCTAGACTTTTTGAACTTATGTACTATTAGCTGATTTCTATTTGCAATCTCTATACACTTCCAATGTACAGTGGATATAATGTTTTTTTCCCTCTATTCTTATTAAAATTTTCACACTTACTGATCAAAAATACCTAACTCTAAATCCACAAGTATCGTTTCTCAACAAAAAAAAAAAAAAAAATCCACCAGTATTATGAGCTTCAAGTACACCAGAATCACATGTATACAGGTTGTTTCTAATTTTTCCTACACTAATGATCACTTATATCAAAGAGAAAAATATCTTAACTTGTTCTTTCTTCTTTTATAAACTTGGGGTGTCATCAGATTTGTCACACTTGCACGAGTCGTTTGTTGCAACCACATTGAACCAATGAACTTTTTTTCTTTATAAGATAAATTTTATTGCAACATGACTACTCCATATATAATGGACACAGAGGAGTCTAAAGAATACAAAGGAAATTATGTACAAAGAGTCAACGACTCTATTTAATCAAGAAAGCAACTAGAACTAGTGAATCCCCATGCTCAGGACCAATAAAATAAAGAATCAGTAAACAAAGCTAACAATTGAATTCTCTTAAAAAAAAAAATAAAGCTAACAATTGAGTTTTCATTGCTTTTGTATTTTAAAACATACGACGATTTCGTTCCTGCCACATTGCCCACATCAAACATAATGGGAGTAAATCTCAAATGTCCGATGAATGCTTACCCACCTGATTCCTCCAACCAAACAAAAGTTCAATGACCTTTGGTAACACCTATTGGATCCCAAAAGATTAAAAGATGAAGCTTTCTAAATCATACATGACGATGAAGTGTAATAACAGATGATTCACTATTTCCCCATCACACCTACACATACAGCACCACCCTACTAGCATGTATGATATGTCCACACTTAACGAGATTATCATACGTTAGGATCTTCTACCAAGCTGCAGCCCAACCAAAGAAAGAGATTTGTCAAGGGCTTAACACTCCAAACTCTCTTCTAAGGGAATGTCAAATCACATGGATCTCTTAAAGCAGTATATTATGGATGGACATTTAACTCTCCACACCTCTTCAAACACCAGTACATTTTATCAATGTCCCTCCCTTGAGATATATTGGATTCTGGAGCACTGAGGAAAGCAGTTATCAGTTCTAACTCCCAATCATTTAAGTCTCAAAGAAATTTCACACCCCAGCTCCTCCTCGCTCCCATGGAATGACTCGCCAACATGGAACTGACTGATGCCTCTTTATCTAATGAGCACTCATACAAGCTGGAAGCATCTCCCTAATGGTTGATCACCACACCATTTGTCATGAAAAAACCAAATACATTTATCATTACCAACTACAAAATGAATTTACTCAAACACAATGAACCAAATATCAACTGAATAATAAGGTAAATTTGCATCTCCAATAATTTGTAATGCAATTTGGATCAAATTGACTGTTCAAACGAACTTTGCATAATAGTGCCTATTGTTCAACTATATGTACATTTAGGTTCCCTTCATCATCTTTAAGTGAAAGAGTTAAAAATCCATGAAGCTTTTGTAATTCATTACGATCTTAGTCTGTTAAAATTTGGATTAATTTGTGCAGAAGTGATTTCTCTAAGATGGTGCCACAAATGCAATCTCATTATATAGTATTGTTATTTTTTTGATAATTCAATAGCTACAATAGGGGATGGGGATTTGAACCTTGGATGTCTCTGTGGAAACACCAGAAGATGTCAACTAGTTGAGTTACTATACTCTAGTTAACCTATATTAAAGAATGCTCCCCCCAAAAAAACAGCTTATCTGCAAGGTGTTTTTCAGTTGGGGGGATGGGGGCTGAGGAGCACATATGTATCCTTTGTTTTCTACAGAGTGGTTACAAACTTCAAATAGTTTGCTTGTTTTTGATATTTTGGCAAGCTTGCTTATGTTGTCTGCTGACACATGGTCACAAGTACTTGGATTGATGGCTTTAAGTTCAGGTAGGAATCTTGGATGATTTGGCCTAGAGAATGGTCCCAACTACATATGTTGTGATTTTCTTTTTTTGAACAATTTCTGTGCGCACAATAGAAAATAGACAGCAAACCAACATATTTATATGATTTTTTTATTTGAGACTCTTGATTTTCTAAAAACCTATCAAAATGGACTAGAGGTCCTAAAGAACATTTCTTTGATGACTTACTGTAGTTCACAATTTGGTGGGTTCAATCTACTTGTCTCTAATAAGGAATTTGTAGATGCAGAACTCTTCCGCATTTTTTTATTTACTTGTCTATTTTACTCCCGGTTCTTTTTTTCTTTTATCACATCCTTAGTATTTTTGCAGTTCAAGTCAGCTTAGACGCCTTCGTCTTGTATGTTGCTATGGCATTTTGGATGAGGGAATGAGTGAAGCGGCTGCAAAACTTCCATTATTGGAGGAGCTGGACATTACACTTTTTCCATTGTCAAAAGAATCTCTAGAAGCTGTGGGGCGCTGTTGTCCTCTTTTGAAATGAATCAAATGTAATCAGCAGTGGTATGCTGCATATGGACTTTCTCAGATAAAGTGTAATGAGGAGGCAGTTTCTATTGTAAAGAACATGCCTGAATTAAGCCACCTTCAGATTATTGGAAATAAGCTGATGAATGATGGCTTGCTGGCCATACTTGATGGTTGTCCTCAGCTTGAATCACTTGACCTAAGGAAATTATTCCATGTCACTCTGTCAGGAATTTTGGGAAAATATGTTGAACGGATTAAAGTTTTGCGGCATCCCAATGATTCCACTGATAACTATGAATTTGTTGCTGATGATGGATCTTTTGATGAAGGCTCAGATATTGTTTATTACTTAGATTCCACTGATGGTGATGAATTCGTTGATGACATTCATGGTGATGGATCTTTTGATGATGATGATGGATCTTCTTTTGATGATGATGATGACTTGGACTACGATCCCACCAACTCCTACTAATGATTTAGGATATTTTTATTTTGACTAGTCCATTTGTATAGTGTATCTTAACAAAATGACTTTTGTGCTATACTTATTTTGAATATGTAGTATCAGTAATACTTAGCGATTAGATCTGAAATTTTAATTTATAATTTCTATCCTTGCAAATACCGTCTTATACATCTACTTTTGAAGGTGGGAAAATTAGAGTCAAACAAATAGTGTAAAGCCTCCTAGTTGGATTTACTTGTAAAAATATTTGGGATCCATCTTGTGACTAAGTTTTATGTCAAGCAAATTTCACAAAGCCTACTATTCTCAGTAATCCATGGATGTATAAGTGCTCTTCTGTTATACTTTGTTTTAACATCTTTTCTGGAGAGACTTTCGGGTTTATATGAACTACAATAACATTCTTATTCTTGCTATTACTTTGCCCCCGATAATGCAATCACTTTTTTAACTTCTCTTAGAAGTTGTTTTATCGGAGATAACTTTAATAGACCTACATTTTGATTATATAAAAAAATAAAAAATGTCATCACTTATCATACATTTTTAATTAAAAGGGGGAAAAAAGTGTGTAATTATCCTTTCAAGTAAGAAAAGAAATGAGTTTGCAATTATGCCATGAATTTTCTCACAACAAAAAGGAATCCTATTTAGAAATTCTCATCCACAATAAAGAAGCAAATGATCAATAGTCTCTTCACTCGTACAATATTAGTCTTTTAAACCAATATGTGTTTCTATAAATTCTCTATTGATAGAATTCTTTTTAAAAGTGGGGGTTCAAATTAGTTTAATTAGTAAAGTTTTCAATTGTCATGTAAAAGATCTATGATTCGAATATTGCTTATATTAAAAATTAATTTGTGTCTTAACTAAATAATAGAAAACAATTATCCCATAAAAAAAATTACTATTAAAAAGACAATTTAAAAGTACAATCCACATAGAGAATGCCACTCTAGTTGACTGGCAGATTTAAAAAATATCATTGCAAACATCATATGTCTCTTGCTAAAGATTTTGTTGTTTGTGATTTTAATTGGGTCTCTCAAGAACTTAAAAGATGGGTACGTTCTAAAAGGTTGCTTTTGTTGGCCCTCCATGCATGTGGCGCGCCATCGACATGCGCAATAGCTGCTGCAGACGTAGTCTCGGTGACCCCAATAACATGCGATATTATCTCGAGAAGATGTGCATTCACGCCATCGATTGCAGTTTCGGCCAGCTGCTAGATGTCTACATCGAGACCTTTGGCTCAGACGAGCTCCTCACCTACATTGCCCAAAGATACATTTTTTTTCCCTATCTTGATTGGTGATATTTCTGTTTAATTTTGTTCTATTTATTTTTACACTCAAAACAATATTTATTCTTATTATTTGATTTTGGTGTAATTTGATTTGTTATAAATTTTTACGTGTTTTAAATATAAATTTTGTAGTATGATATTAACAAGTCTTTGTTGACTATGAAAAGTACTCTGTACTCCTAAAATACTACATAATCAATAAAAATGTTGGCATCAAATTTGACTATTGTTTTGGACCACTTGAACAAAGATATCAATAGGTCACACCCATGACTACTGCTGACTCTCCCAGTTGTCCATATACCCCAAGCTTCCCCACACCTATTACTCTTCTTCAAAATTGATCTCCTCTCCTGCCTCTTCAAAGTACCAACCATTTCCTCAATAATGCTTAATTGAAGAACACACTCGGCAGCTTATTCAAACTACTGACCCAATACCTAAATCTACAAGTATTATTAAACTTTAAGCACACCACAAACACATGTATACATTTGTTTCTAATTTGTCCTACACCAATGATCACTTGTATCAAAGAGAGAAATAACTTAACTTGTTCTTTCCTCTTCAGTAAAATTTGGGGTGCTATTAGTTTTGTCACTCTTCCACACAAGGAGTGGTTGTTGCAACTTGCAACCACATTGAACCTTCTTTTTTTTTTTTTGGCATATTTAATGCACATTGAACCAAATATCAATTGACGAATTAAGTAATTTGCATCTTCAACAATTTGCAACAATATTGAACCCTTTTTTTTGGATGTTTGGGCAAGCCTGCTTATATTGTTAGCTGACACATGGTAACAAGTACTTGGATTGATAGATTCAAAGTTAGGTACGAAGTTGGATGATTTGGACTAGAGAATGTTCCCAACTAGATATGTAGTTTTCTTTTCTTTCAAAGATTTTTGTGTGTACAATAGAAAATAGACAGCACACCAATACCAATCAGCCCTCCTATAGAATTGAGTCACACTGGACTAGAGGTCCTAAAGCAAAATTTCTTTGATGACTTACTGCAGTTCACAATCTATATGGTGGATTCAAGCTATTTGCCTCCAATATAGAATTTGTAGCTGCAGAATTCTTCCACATTTTGGTATTGACTTGTCTGTTTATAACTTCCAAGTCATTTTTTATCACATCCTTCGTATTTTTGCAGTTCAAGTCAGCTTAGACGCCTTTGTCTTGTATGTTGCTATTACATTACGGATAAGAAATTTAGTGAATTGGTAGCAAAACTTCTATTATTGGAGGAGCTGGACATGACGACTTCTTCATTGTCAGAAGAACCTTTGAAAGCTTTGGGTGCACTATTGTCCTCTTTTGAAATCATTAAAATGGAACCAGTTTTGGGATGGACAACCTCGCATTGGCATAGAGGGTGATGAGATGTTTGATGACTTCGGGGCACTTGCTATTGCAAAGAACATGCCCAAATTGCGCCACCTCCAGCTTATTGGAAATTGGGTGACGAATGATGGCTTGCAGGCCATACTTGATGGTTGTCCTTACCTTGAATCGATTGACTTAAGGAAATGTTTCAATATCACTCTCTCAGGAAATTTGGGTAAAAGATGTGCTGAACAGATTAAAAACTTGCCGCATCCCAATGATTCCACTCATGACTACGGATTGATGGCAGAAATTTTTTATTATGGACCTTTTGATGAAGATGGCTATTTCTTTTTTTTTTTTAAGGAGATGAAGATGACTTAGGAGATTTTATTTTGACTAGTTCTTTATTATATATTATTATTATTATTATTATTAAGAATCTAAAATTTTAATCTATAGTTTCTAATCAACTAACATAACCTATCCATGTGAATGCCATCCAGCATGCCTTATGACTTTTGAAAGGGACTTTTGAAAGGGGGAGAAATAGAGTTTTAAAATTATATAAAAAATAAAAAAAATAAAAACTGTGTATAACCTCCTAGTTGGATTTATTTTAGATAAGATTTTGGATTCATCATGTGACTAATTTGTATGTTAAGTAAATTCCATGGTGCTTACTATGTTTAGTTATCTATCGATTAATCTTTTGTTCAATTTCATTTAATAAGCAACTTGGTGAGACTTTTGGCTTTTGGGTTATGTGAACTACAACAACTTCTCATAGTGGTTGCCTTATTCCATTAAACCTTAATATATTTACATTTTATTAAAAGAAACATATCATACATTTTAATTTTGAAAAAACAAAAGGTATTGTAATTGTTAGAAATACTGAATTGAATAGTATTGTATTTCACACTGAAAGAATATACATGAGTGCCTTTATATAGGAGGCATATGAGTGCAATACAAGTAAATATGAGTGCAGTACAAGTAAGAATGCTAAACAAGTAAACTAGTTGGGCCTAAAGTCCACAACACTATATATGTTAACAGCCCCCCTCAAACTCAAGGTGGATGTGAGACCAACTTGAGGTTGTCAACCAAAGTACGAAGGCGTCCCTTAGGATGTGACTTGGTGAAGATATCTGCAAGTTGATCTGTAGAGGAGACTGAGATTAGCTTGAGAGCACCATGGACAAGATGATAACATATAAAATGACAATCGATCTCGATGTGTTTAGTCTGTTCATAGAAGACATCATTATGAGCAATATGAATGGCACTCTTGTTGTCACAATAAAGAGGAGTAATAGAGGATGTCGACACACCTAAGTCTTTGAGAAGCCATCGTAACCAAAGAAACTCAGATGTGGTATCAGTAAGGGCACGATATTCTGCTTCAGTACTAGAACGGGCCACATGAGTTTGTTTCTTGCTTCGCCAAGAAATCAGAAAAGAACCAAGAAGAAAGCAATAACCAGTGGTGGACCTGCGATCAGTGGGATCTCCTGCCAATCAGCATCAGAAATGCACAGAACAAGAGGAGACCGAGCAGAGTAGAAAAGACCATGGAAAGAGTGCCCTTTAAGTACCGAAGAATGCGCAGAATAGCAGCATAGTGAGTCGATCGTGGAGCAGACATATACTAGCTCACCTGGTGAACAGCAAGAAATGTCTAGATGAGTACAGTGAGATAAACTAGGCTGCCAACTAAGCGTCTGTAAAGAGAGGGATTAGACAATGTTTCCCCTCTAAGGGAGTCAGATGCGCATTAAGCTCGACTGAAGTGTCAACAGTCTTGCTATCAGTGAGTCCAGCTCTAGACAAGAGTTCAGAGGCATACTTGGCTTGAGTAATGTAAAGTCCATCTGTAGAATGAGTGATTTCAAGACCCAAGAAGTAGCTGAGATGTCCAAGATCTTTCATCTCAAACTGTTGACTGAGAAAATTCTTGAGTTCTTGAATGCCACTGAGGTCATCACCAGTTATGATCATATCATCCACATACAGGAGAAGTAAAATAGTGCCTTTGTCAGTGCGACGAAGAAATAAGGCAGAATCATAATGACTGGCCATGTAACCCAAACGAGAGATGGTAGAGCTGAACTTGGCAAACCAAGCACGTGGAGCTTGTTTAAGGCCATAAAGTGCACGTCGAAGGTAACAAACCTTGTTTGATTCAACAGAGAGACCAGGAGGAGGTTGCATATAAACTTCTTTACTCAAATCCCCATTAAGGAATGCATTTTTGACATTCATCTAGAAAAGATTCCATTTACTGGCAGTAACAACAGCTAAGAGGGCACGAACAGATGAGATACGAGCAATGTAGTAAGGGCAGTGTAACAATGATAGTCAAGTAAATGTGCAGGAATGGACCTTACCCGAGTTGAGTGACGAGGTGGAATGTCTTGTACATGATTTTCAGGCGGAGCAGGAGCAGGGGAACCAAGATTAAGGTTGGGTAGCTCGTCTTCGACTGTTCATCTTCCACCTGTTCATTAAAAGGGGAACTAGGAAAGGGATCAAGGATTTCTGGTGGTTGGACAGAGAAGTTAATAGGAGAATCAGGAGCAGCTACAGGAGGATCAGGATCAGCTACAGGAGGAATTTGTGTCTCATCTGGAAATAGATCTAAGACAGAAGAGGAAGATAAAGAAGCACGGAAGTGAGAGAGCTCGACAAAGAGACGATGTTCCCAAAAGACAACATTGCGGGAGACACGAAGACGATGAAAAATAGGATCATAACACCGATACCCTTTTTGAGTTTCGCCATAACCAAGAAAACAACAAAGTCTTGACCTAGGCTCAAGTTTGTTATGCTCATGTGGCTGAAGAAGAACGAAACAAGCAGAGCCGAATAAGCGTAGGTGGTGATAGTCTAGAGGTGACCCAAAAAGGCGCTCATATGGAGTTTGATTTTGGATGACAGGACTGGGAATGCGATTAATAGTATGAATAGCATGAAGAGCAGCTTCGCCCCAAAAAGGAGCAGGAACTTTGGCAGAGAGAAGAAGAGTACGAACAGTGTCAAGAATATGACGAAGTTTTCGTTCGGCTCTACCATTTTGCTGAGAGGTACCTGGACAAGTTAGTTGATGAACAGTGCCATAGGAATGCAAAATAGCTTGGAAAGCATATTGAGTGTACTCAAGAGCATTATCAGATCGAAAAATTTTGATACGTTTAGAAAATTGAGTTTCAACCATTTTTGCAAAATTAGAATACACTTGCAATAATTAGAACGATGTTTCATATTAAAGATCCAGCTAAAGCGAGAGTATCATCAACAAAGACAACAAAATATCGAGATCCACCAATACTAGAGACAGAGGAAGGTCCCCAAACATCAGAATGAATAAGGTCAAAGATATCAGTGGATATAGATTCATTAGAATTGAAAGGCAAAACTGGTTGTTTTCCTAATTGACATGAAATACAATCAAAATTTTCTGTAGACACTAAACCTAGCAAACCTCTAGAAGCCAATTGTTGTACACGGGAAGAAGATGCGTGACCAAGTCGAGCATGCCAAAGAGCAAGAGAAGGAATAGAAGAAACTGCAGCAGTTGCGGCAATAGAAACAGGAGCAACAAGTGGAAGACGAAGGTTGTCCACGGGAAACATACGCCCAACTCTAGGACCGGTCCCTAGCTCCTGTCCCGTCCTTGGATCCTGCACAATACACCCAGAATAATCAAATATGATTCGATAACCCAACTCAGCTAATTGTCCCATAGAAAACAAATTGTAAGGAAGGTCAGGAACATTAAAGACCCCAGAAACGAGAGGTTGGAGGTTGAAACGGAACCTATATTATGACCAGACATTGTGAAACCATTTGCTGTGCGAATAGTAAGAGGGTGTGGTGCAGGTTTAAGTTCAGAAAATAAGGACGAGTGAGGTGTCATGTGATTGCAACAAGCAGAATCCATAAGCCAAGAGGAAGGAGACATACCGGAAAAAGCTGAGATAGAAGAGGAATAAGATGCATTACTAACCATACGAATGACATTGGCGATGATGTTTTTAAGGTCATCTGTGGTCATGGTGAAAGTGAAACCTGAAAACTTAGACTGTGCAAAGATGGGAGTCATTGGTTGGACACTCTCAATGTTAGCAATAGTGGCAGAAGAACCTGAAACAGCTGATTTATTGCGCTCAAAGCAAGTCTCAATATTATGGCCAAAACGTTTGCAAAAATTGCAAAAGCGTTTGCTAGATTGTCGGCGACGATTGTTGCAAAAGGAAGAAGACCTGGCCTTATTCTTCATTTAGAAGCAAAATATGCAAAAATGGATTGCAAAAATAAAATCTACGCGAAAAACTGGGTAAGGAGCACTTGGGCTGCAAAAAAGGTCAACTCTGCGAAAAAGTCAACGGTCAACGGCTGGTCAACAGTCAACAGAAGTCAATGGTCAATCAACGATGACATGGCGGGTGACGTCAGCAGCGCGCTGGAAGGTGACGTCAGCAATGACGTGGCAGGCTGACATGGCAGGCTGGCGTGGCAGGATGACGTGGCAGATGACGTGGCTAGGGCTGACGTCAGCAGGATCAGTCTGGTGCGTGAGCAGGCGCGTGGCGGCGCGTGACCTTCAGTGCAGAAACTTCTGGCGGCGCGTGAGGGCGAGTGGGAACTCCGATGACTGTGAGGTTTTCACGAAAAGATAGATCGGAGCAAGACGATCTTCGTGGTACCTTCGAAAAAATTTTTGGAGCAATATTCACGGCGGTGCCGAAAAAGGCAGTGGTCTTTGTAGTGTTCAAACTCCTCAATGGCAGCTGCTGCAGGTCCGGAACCTGAGGACGATGTCTGGAAGACTCGAAGGTTCAACGGCGAAAGGCTGCGGCAGTTGTTGTGACAGCGGAAGCAATATTGAGAATGAAGTTACACCAATTAAAACAAGACTGCTAAGAAAAGGTCAGAGCAGTGGCTCTGATACCATGTTAGAAATACTGAATTGAATAATATTGTATTTCACACTGAAAGAATATACATGAGTGCCTTTATATAGGAGGCATATGAGTGCAATACAAGTAAATATGAGTGCAGTACAAGTAATATGAGTGCAGTACAAGTAAGAGTGCTAAACAAGTAAACTAGTTGGGCCTAAAGCCCACAACACTATATATGTTAACAGTAATCAACTAATCATCCTTTAGGAAAGCCAAAAGGAATTGGTGTTTTTGTTTCAGTAATGCTTTCTTTTCAGTTTTAGACAAGTGGGTCACTCATGCTACTACCTATCATGACTCACTGCAGTCATTCCTATCATATCAATCCACTTTTCCATCTTGGGTTGAATTGATTACTAGCCATTCCATAATTTCTTTGCAAACTTCTTGTATAACTATTGAATTATAAATAAAAAAGAATTCAAATTTACATTGAGAAGAAACAGAGGTTGGAATTAGAAGCAGAGTGAATGGAGAGGAGAGAGAAGCATAGAATTGAAAGAGTGGAAACAGCAGGAGGGAGAGAGAGGCAGAGAAATTACACTGATGACAACGATATTGACATTATCGGGGTCCGTTTGGTACATGTATTTAAAAATTGAAAATTGTTGTTTAAAAATATTTGTAAAAATACGTGTGAGTGAAAAAGTATGTGAAAATACGTGTAATATTGTTTAAAAACTGAAAATTATTATTTAAAAACACAAACCAAACACCCCCTTGGCAATCTACCAGACTGTCTCCTCATCCACAACCTCTCTTTTCTCCCAACCCGAGACACCTTCGTCATAAGCATTTTGTCAAGAAGGTGGGGGCCTCTTTGGACTCTTATTCCCATTTGACTCCACCAATGACCTACCAAAATCTATTGTCGTTAGCTTGAATCAGGGTTCTGCTATCAAAACTATGGATTTTCATCCATTGCAACAAACCTTGCTTATTGGTATAAGCTCTCGCTACTGCCAATACTTTTATATCTTTAATATTTGTTAGTCAAGGGGGTAGTTTTTTAATCTAAAGGTTTTGTTCTATTATCTGTTTTATGTTCTATCAAATTTAGCTGGAACAAATATCGGTGATGTCCCAATCTGATAAGTAGTTAGGAGGGAGAGGCTTGTTTCTCAGAAACTTCAATATTGGTGATATCATACATCGGTGATATTTCAAGGTTTGTTATCAATTCAATTTTGTTTAGGAGCTCATAACCATTTTTTGAATAAAAATGGGAGTTTATACATTCATTAGGAATTGGGGATGGACATTCGTTGTCCACACAGAATTTATTGTTAATTAGACTTAGCTTCTTATGTGAGTTGAAAAATTAAAAGACTTATGAGTCCAAAGAGACAACTATGAAAAAGTAAGAAGCTGCTGGTTACTTTAAAAAAAGAGTAATGGGGTAATTACAGTAAACTCACCTGTGATTTAACTTGAAATCACTTTACCTACCTATGATTTAAAAAATGTCACTCTACCTACACAAACTTTGCTCCATTTGTCTCTTGTAATCCACTTCTGTTAAAAATAGAGGCAAATATGTATTTTTACTCTAATTTTTATGTTTCTCTCCTCCCAAAACAAAACAAAACATACCAAATAAAAACAAGATCAAAAAGTTTTCATGAAATGTGTTAGCATTTCAAACTTCATAATGGGACAAGAACCCACCCCTCTCTCTTGACGAATTTTCGATGTTAACTGAATTTTGAAGTGGATAATAATGAAAATTAAGAGATCGCATTGTTTTGGGGAGACTGAGCTTTGTGAACAAATGAGTTTTGGTAATTTTTTCTTTTTGAAGTAGTTTTGAATGTAGTCTATGATGAGGATATTATTCATTTCTTTGTTGAAAATTTTCTAATTCAAAAATCATCTAGATCTTGGCTTTCCAAGGACAAGGAGACTTCAACGGCTTATTTCCTAGTAATTCTTTTCTAGATTTGTGGTGTTGTTTATTATAAGTCACAAAGAAATGTAGGTTTTGGGTATAGATAGCGTGTTTTTTGTTACATTTGTGTTCAAAATTTTAACGCAAAAATTTTATGAGTCTATCTTCTTGTTTAAAGCCATGTAGGCAGGGTTGACTTCCTCTTTTCCTTCCTGAGTGGTCAAGACAACTTTTGGTTGTCAAAAACCTTCTGTTTTGTGATTGAGCATTTGGATGCTCAGCTGAATTTGGTCACGCCACGTGAGTCATGTGACATAATTCTTATTGAGAGCTTATCACCTACCGATATTGCAATCTGTGCAATGGTGGTAATATTGATTGAAATGGAGGTGGAGACCATGTCTAAGATTGTTGTGTTTGTAGCCGTTGAGTTTGTAGTTGTGAGAGGAGAGAGAAAAAAAAAATTTTATTGAGATTGATGAATTTTTTAAGCATAAAAATTCATTTGGAGTTGCTACAGTACTTCTATACAGAGAAGCATTGTAGCAACTTCAAAAAAAATTTGGAAAAGTTTTGTGTTTAGAGAAGCTGTTGGAGGGTGAACAGTAGCATTTTTTGGACTAAAAATAGAGATAGAGCATCTGCTAGAGATGCTCTTAGTGCCTTTCTTCTTTTCTTTTGAGACTGTGGGACAGTGGGTGGTGGAAGTGGGAAATAAAGGCATGTATGTTGACTCGGTCACTCCATTGTCTAACTAATAGGTACTCTTCTAAGTTATTTAGGGAATTTAGGAAAGAGAGTGAATTTCGATAATGGTGTTGCCAAAATTCTAACAAAAGTATGAGAGAGAAATAGAAAAGGTGGGAGAAAAAAAAATGAATTTTGGTAATTTTATTACCGAAATTCTTGCTGCCCAAGCTACTGCCCAAGCAAGTGAGTGTCCGAAGTGCTAGGTGAGTGGCCGAAGCAAAGGGAAACCAATTGTGGCAATGCCATTGCCAAAATAAAGAGAAAAAAATTTTGTGCAAAAAATTTGTGGCAATGTTATTGCCGAAATAGAGGAGGGAAAAAACTTGGTTGCCACAATTCTTTTTTTTTTTTTCTTTTTTCCTCCCATTTTTGGCAACTTGGTTGCCACAATTCTCTTCTTCTTTTTTTCCCCTTTTTTCCTCCCATTTTCGGCTTGCCACAAATTTTTTTTTCCTCCCATTTTTGGCAACTTGGTTGCCAGAATTCTTCTCTTTTTTTTTCCCCCCCCATTTTCGGCAACTTGGTTGCCACAATTTTTTTCTTTTTCTTTTTTTCCCTCCATTTTCGGCAACTTGGTTGCCACAATTCATATTTTCCTTTGAGTGCTCCACCTCGAGCACAAATTTGGGCAGGGAGTTGGGCAACAAGAACTTCGGTAATGAGATTACCGAAATTCAAATCCTGCCAACACGTCACTGTCTTTTTCTCTCTCATACTTTTTGTTGCAATTTCAGCAATGTTGTTGCCAAAATTCAGTCTCTTTCCTTATTTTGCCAAGTAACTTTGAACAATGCCTATAACGCCAAAAAACTTCATTTTTTGCAATATTTAACTAAAAGACTCCTAACTAATAAGCGTCTTTTTTTTTTTTTTTAATCAAAAGGAAACTTTCATTAAACTAGCAAACTAATTTCCAATCTGTTACAATACAAGCCAGCCAAATCTAAGCTTAACAGATCCATAAGATCCACAAGCAGATCATTGTACAAAATGAAATCACTATTCTGATAGGAACCTATCCTAGCAAGGAAGTCTACACAAAAGGCTATGCCCAATCCGGATTGGGGAATCTGGGAAAATAGCTGCCTACAATCATCAACAATAGGCATGGCAAACTTTTAGAGTAAGAAGGGTTAGAGAGTAGCACAACAATTGCTTTAGCATTAAATTTAGATTTTTGTAGAGGGTAAGCCCATCTCTAAGGACCCAAAGTTCAGCAATGAAGCTAGTGGAGAAACCAATATTCCTGGAGAAACTCGCAACCCAATTCCCTTAGTCATCTCTGATTATGCCGCCCCCTCCAACCCTGCTTGGATTTCCAAGAGCCGAGCCATCTGTGTTGAGTCAAGTCCATCTTGGTTGGGGTTTGTCCCATCTGACTTGCACCAAGGTCTTGTTGCCCATGCGTGTAGGATCAAGAGCACAGTACTGGAATTTCGAAGCTCTAACCACAATATCTCAGTGAATGTCAAAATGGGCCGCACGTTCTCGAAAGATAACATTATTCCTATGCTTCCATATACCCTAAATAGCAAAAGGAAAAATAATCTTCCATGGGGGTTGATGCCGCAACTTGTGGGACTGATATTTGTAGTTTTTCTCCATCCAAAGCTGAAGATCATCCTCGTAAAAATTACTATTGGAAGTAATGCCCAATCAGTGCCAGATGTTCTTAGAGAAAGGGCAGTCTCTGAGTCTATGTAAAATCGTTTCAGGCTCATTGTTACACAAAGGGTAGACCTCACTTTCGCTGAGACATCGCTGCACAAGACACACTCCAACTCCAATATTTTGGTGCAATCATTGCCATATAAAAGTTTTAATCCTATGCAGCTTTTTTATCTTCCACACCCAAATACGAGTGAACTTACCGTCACCAAACTTGCAATCAATGGCCATGGCATAAGCAGACTTGAGGTCAAAGTCCCCTCTATTATCTCCTTTCCAAGTTAATCTGTCATCCCCATTATTAGAAGTCGTTGAGTAAGGAATGGATCGGATCTTCCCCAAGATTGAATCCAGAATTTGGATTGACAAATAAGACCAATCCCACCCATCGGATCCAAGCATATCTCTAACTTTCAATTCCTCTTCTTCAACCGCGAGAGGTCCTTGAATAAGGGACCTTAAGGACCCATTGGCTGTCCAAGAATCATGCCACAGACTAAGCTCGGTGTTTCTTCCTAGAATCCACCTGATGCCTTTCTTGAAAACCCCTTTATTTAAAGCCTTCCAAGTTCTAGAGCAAGGAAGCTTCTCTTTGTTCATGGCATTTAGTCTACGATGAAAGCAATATTTGCTCCTAAGAATGTTAGTCCATATAGCATCTTTCTCAAGGTGAAACCTCCAATTGAGTTTTGCAAGGAGTGCTATATTTTTCCCTCTAGCAGATTGTATTCCCAGCCCACCCTCTATTTCAAGCTTTGTGACCTTGTGCCATCCAATCCAATGGGTCTTTTTCGTATTTTCAGACAACCCCCACAGGAAATTACGATTTACTCTATCAATGTTATTAAGCAAACTTTCAAGAAGAGCTGTGCATTACATTACGTAAGCGAGAATTTTGGAAGTTGGAGCTTGAATAAGTACAACTCTATTAGACTTATTAATAGGCCATTTTAAACCTTTATGATATTATTTTTATGGTAAATATAAAAATTTATAATTTTTATCTTTTTCTATAAAAGTTTTTAAATATATTTAAGGCAAAAACACTATTTTGGTCTGGGTCACAGTCAATTTGGTCCCTATATTTTAGTAACGGTCAATTTGGTCCATGTTATTTTCAAGTTGTAGTCAATTTGGTTCCTACTGTTAACTCACTAACGGAAAATATTTATGTGGCAAATAGTTTGCATTGTTGACCCACACGTGACTAACATAATAATATAATATTAAATAATTAAATATTTAAAAAACCACCTAAGCATTTTAATTAAAACAAAACCCTCCGTAAAAAACTAAAAATATTAATTGAAAGCAAAAAATGATTATTTTTTAGAAAAAGAGAGATGCTACGGTTACAACATTTTTACAATAAATCATAGGTCGTTAGTTGTTATTGGTTCAAATTTGAACCTAAAACTAAGATTACTTTTTTGCCCTAACAATAACAACCAATAACAATTTGCCATTTAGGATTTGTTGTAAAAATGTTGTGGACATATCATTTCTCTTTAGAAAAATCCTCAATTTCTTTTATTTTTTCTACTGTATTCTTAAAACATTTTCTTAGCTACTAACCATAATTTTCAGAGAGATGCTACGTTCACAACATTTTTACAACAAATCACAGGTGGTTAGTTATTATTGGTTCAAATTTGAATCTAACACTAAGATTACTTTTTTGCCCCAACAATAACAACTAGTAACAACCTACCACTTAGAATTTGTTGTAAAAATATTATGAAAATATTATGGACATTTTATTTCTCTAATTTCCAGCAACACAACAATCTAAAACTAAACAATAATCACACAGTTATTAAAACTCTTTTTTTTTTTTTACAATTATCTCTTTTTATCTATTTTCCTAGCAACTTCACACAACCATCAAAACCACTACAATCAGATTCGACCATTTACAGCCACCATCAACATCCAAACCATTGAAGGTTGAACCACCCAAGACTGAAATCCTCAACCACCGGAAATCAGCTTTTTCATTTCCAATCCAACAAAACATTCAAAACAGCAAGGCCTAGAAACGTATTCCTACCGCTGATATCGAATGGACGAGACCCATTCCTCCTCCTTGCGTCGCCCACGACGGCAACCTCTGAGTCTACTATTCCCCTTTTGCATCTGCTGCCAAAGCCTCGCACGAAGTCACTGATATTCGTTCTTGCTCCACCATGCTTAGTCATGGTTACTACTGGAAATAAATATTTGGATTTCGGCTGTGTGTGTGCAGGGACGGAACCAGGATTCAAACCAAATGGGGCAAAGCTTAAAACAATTTTTTTTAATGAAAATAAAAACTAACATCTATTTCATATTCAACAATATATTACATATAAAATAAGTGTTTCTTAAGCATTTGATATTATAAAAATCTCAACAAAGTATAACATACAAAATAAGCGTTTTTTAAACATCTCAACACATTTATCAAAATGAAACTCAACGCTTTTTTAAGTTTCATTATTTCCATATTCCATAGTTGCATACACCAACTAAAAAAAAAGGAACTTCTCAACAAAAAAAAAACTAAAACTAAAATAATCACAATAAGAGAAGCACTAATTAATATATATTACCAATATTAACCACACCATACAAAATGACAAAAATAAAATTGACAAATTCATATATATTATTAATATTAAACATATCACACAAAGTGGGAATGACAAAATTTTTAATAAAATCAAAACATGAAAATAATGACCAAAACTTTGGGGTCCTAATTTACTTCTTTATAGATAAAACCAATGACCGGTCCACACAATGACACAACAGGCCACACCCACAACCTACTCTACGGTCCACACGAGACACTAGTCACACAACACACCAGTGACAGTCCATAAAAAGCCACAATCACAAATTCAAGTAACAGTTCATAA
Source organism: Castanea mollissima (assembly GCA_014183005.1). Lineage (NCBI taxonomy): Eukaryota > Viridiplantae > Streptophyta > Magnoliopsida > Fagales > Fagaceae > Castanea > Castanea mollissima. Next base: position 24,287,420 of record JACAVU010000002.1, read on the forward strand.
AAGAACGCAGAGTGCAGATGCAGAGAGCTAACCGGCTATGGCAGAGCAAGAAAAAAAGAAAAGAAAAATATGAACTTGAGAGAGGGGAGAAATTTCTTAGATTTACCAGACTTGTGTGTGAGAAGGAGCAGGCTGAGCAGCAGCAGCAACACCGGATCTGATCTGAGGAAAAGAGCAGCAGCAGCAACACGCCAACACCCAAATCTGATCTGAAGAAAAAAATAGTAGCAGCAGTGATGGAGGCGTTAGGGTAAAAATTGAGTGGAGGAAGAGTGAGGTTAGGGTAAAGATTTGAGAATTGTAATTTAGGTTTTATATTTATTTTTTATTTTGTAGTTTTAATTTGTCGGTTATTATTATTTTTTTTTTTTTGTGTATGAGTTTTTCGGTTAGTTTTATAATTTAGGTTATCATTTATTATTTATTTTGTAGTTTTAATTTGTCTGTTATTATTATTAATTTTTTTTTGTGGATGAGTTAGTCGGTTAGTTTTTCATATTGCATTCGTAATTTCGTATAACAGTTTTTTTTTTTAAATGGGAATGGCCCCCCTGCCCTGCTGTAGGTCCGTCCCTGCGTGTGTGTGAGAGAGAACGAGAGAGAGAGAGAGAGGTAGGGAAGCTTATATTATTGAAAATAGATTGTATTTGTGTGTGTGTGTGTGTGTGAATGAGACAGAGAGGCAGAGAAGTTTATATTGTTTGGTTTTAGATTGTGGTGTTGCTGGTTATTGTGCTTGGTATCTCAGAAAGTGCAAGATGGAAAAGAAAATAAAAGAAATTCAAGATTTATTAAAAAAAAACATTTTCTTTATTTTTGTTCTTTCAATTAATGTTTTTAATTAAAATGCTTAGGTGACTTTTTAAATATTTAAATATTTAATATTATATTATTATGTTAGTCAGGTGTTGTTTGCCAATAGTACAAACTGTTTGCCACGTATATATTGATAGGAACTAAATTGACTATAACTTAAAAATAATAAAGAATAAATTAATAGTTACTAAAATGTAAGGATCAAATTGACTGTGATCTAAAAATTTAAGAATTAAAATAATGTTTTTGCCTATATTTAATGAATCAATACTATAAGTATTTGTTAACTTTTTCCAAATTAATAAGCAAAAATAAAAACTTAAGTCTTGAAACTTGATTAATATTTTATGGTATTTCCCTTTAAAGTTAAATCCCTACCCCTTATTATAATGATTGAATTTATTAAGCAAAAATGAAAATACAAATAAGTGTATTATACAACTTTTAAAAAACAATTCTTTTATTATCACATATTTTAACATAATTCGATGTCATATATGATTGTGATTAGTAAACACTCACAATTTTTTTTTAGCATTTTATAATCACACTCTATATATTAGAGTTGACAGAAGAATTATTATAAATTTCAAAGCAATGACATACTTTTTTTCCTCTTTATATAATTATAAAAAAGGGTATAATATAATGTAGAAAACTCAAAACTTATTCAATTATCTTTAGATAAATCTCTCAATTAGATTAGTAATGTAAACCTTGTTAATAAGAAAGCCGCCTCTAAGAGCATTCCTATTAAAGATCTTAAAATTTTTAGCATTTTGCATCTAAAAAATCAACTTTATAACATATAACACATTATTTTACAATATACCTTACATCAAAATTTCTATTTTTTTAACATTCATTTAAATATTCTTTCTTTATTATTTTTTATTTATTTTTTATTCTTCCTCTCTCTTCTTGACACTCTCTCCTTTGTCTCTCTCTTTCTCAATCCAACTATTCTCAGCACCGCCGACCACCACACTACTAACAGTCACCACAAAACTCACCACTCATACCACAACCACCACAAACCTACCACCCATGCCACAACTAACAAAAAAAGGAAGAAAAAAAAAAAAAACCTCCACCATTGTTGCCACCAACTGGATCCACAACTATCGGACCCACGATCCATTAAAAACACCGCACCATGACCCACGACCCATGACCATCGGGCCGTCAGACCCACAACCCATGCCCATTGGACCACAATCAATTGCTGAACCATGAGAGAGAGAAGATGGGCATGTTGGGCTGAATAAAAAGCAATTTTTTTTTATAAAAAAATTCAGCTACAGTGAGCTGTTATCAATAACAGCTCACTATAGCTCAATGCTAAAAATTTTAGCATTTAGCATCTTTATTATAGGTATTTTTTATCATTTAAGGTGTTACAGCATTTAGCATTTTTAACACCTTTGAAGAGAATGTTCTAACTCTCTAAAACATTAGTATTGGTGGTGCTAAAAAGCTAAATTGCCATTTTTAGCACCACCATATTCAAAAAGGTGCAATATTAGCGATGGTATAAGTAAAATTTTACCTACTCAGTTACAATGCACAACCATCTATAGTTGGGCACTGTAACTCAAAACTAAACTCAAAAAACGATTGTTTATTCTCACTTCACATTAATTTTTTTTTCTATTTCTTTTTTCCTCTACCCGTTTCACTCATTCTCTTTCTCAAATTAAACAAATCAAACTCTCACCTCTTTCTCATCCTCCTTGTCAAACTCTCAACTCTGCCGATTCATCATCCTCCTCACCATGTCATCCATCATCTTTCTCATCGTCGACCCAATTCATCATCATTGACTCACGCACCATCACTGGCCCATTCACCAATTCATCCATCATCCTCATCGAAGCTCTCTATTCATTGTTGTAGTTGTGATTGTTGTTTATTGTGATGGATATATATATATATATATATATATATAATTTTATTGTAGTAAATGATTATTTTATTGTGTTGTTTATATTATTTTATTATGTTGAAAGTTAAAATAAAATCATTAATGTTAAGTGTTTTGTAAAATAAAAAGGTAAAGTAAATTTTAGTAGAGCCAAATAACTAACATTATGACTCCATTAACATGGATGCTTATAAGTCATATATGTTAAAAGTTTTTAAAAGAATACTGTAATTAAAAAGAAAAGCATACATATTTGGCATCCTTTACGAAATTTCCTCGAATTTTCCAAAGTTACTAAAGCCAAACACCCAAAAACAAAAGTAAAAAAAGAAAAAGAAATAATAATAATTTCCCTGAAGTTACTCTTTTGACTTTGACTAGCTTTTCACGAGAAAGAAGAAGAAAAAGAAAAAGAAAAAGAAGAGCTGGAGAGGCGAACGACAAACACCCAAAAACAAAAGTAAAAAAAGAAAAAGAAACAATAATAATTTCCCTGAAGTTACTCTTTTGACTTTGACTAGCTTTTCACAAGAAAGAAGAAGAAAAAGAAAAAGAAGAGCTGGAGAGGCGAACGACAATTTCCTAGCATATCTCTGAAAACTGTCTTGAGTTTACACTTTTTTTTTTTAAAGGGAAACATGACTTTCATTAAAACAGAGGAAAAGTCATGCAAGAATCTGCAGAAGCAAAACGGAAATGCTAAACATTACAACTGTAAAGTTTACACTTTACCGTTATAATATTTTCTTAGCATCCCTTATGAATTTCCTCGAAGTTTCCTGAAAAGGAATTAGAAAAAATAAAATAAAAATCGCAGAAGACTTAAATTATCCGTCTCTCTTTTTGAGTCTTTTGAGCATTTAACAGTAAAAATTTAAAATTTAGCGGAAATGCAATTTTGGTCCTATATTTTGAGTTTATTCTCGATTTGGTTCCTAGAGTGATTTAGCTCCTAAATCAGTCTCTGATTTTTAAAAATTATTTTTAAAGTAGTCCCTACCGTCAACTCAGTGACAGAAAATACTGAGGTGACAGATGAAATGCACTGTATGCACAGTAAATATTGACGTGACTAATAAAATAATAATAATAAAAATTATTTAACTTTTAAAAAATAACACATTAGCATTTTAATAATAAAAATCCATGTCAGAAAATTTAAAAATAAACTAAAAAACAAAACCTTAAATCTCATTAAATTAAATAATTAAATTTGTATTTTTTTTTTATTGCTTTTCATTATTTTTTTGGAATAACACAAGAATGTGTTCTTCCTAACATACCTAACACAACCAAACTCAACAAATTCTAACACAATGAACACTAAATTTTACAGCAAATCAAACCCATAAACTCAGTAAACAAACTAATCTCCAACAAACTCAAACCTAGAAATTTTCTTGGGAAACAAACACAAAAAAAAACCCAAAAATTCAACAAAGACTCATGCCCGAATCTCCCTAGCTTTCTTGTTCTTCTTCCCTAAGACCCATGGCTGAAAACCCATCTTCCCCACCGCCCCATGGCTAAAGAGTAAAGACCCATGGCCACACCCCACCGATCTGAGCCCAGATTAAACCCACAACCACTGATCTCCACCTCAACAAGCTCCAACCACTGAAATATTCTAGCACCATCGAAACAACCAACCCAGGCCGAAACATCCCAGCTTCACTGAAACAACCAACCCACACAGATTCAAAGAAGCCCCAGCCACTGAAACAACATAGCACCGATGAACACCCACACTGATTCAAAATCAAACAAGCCCCAACCACCAAAACTAACCTAGCACCACCGAAATCAAGCCAAACCACACCGATTCAAACCAACCCCTCACTGATTCAAGCATGCCCTGGCCATCGAAACCAACCCAGCACCACCAAAAACAAACTAGAGTAGCACTGGTTCAAACCCATAATCACTGATTCAACATCTACTCACAACTTCAAACCCAAAACGCAACAAATCGGAACCAAAGCAAACCACAACGGCAAACACGCCACTATCTGAACTTGCTTTTGAAGAGAGGGGTAGAGTCAAGGAGCACTCGACGATCATTTACGAAAGTCCTTAGCCCGATAAGAAGCACCAGACGTTCTCAATCTCCTCTTCCCTCTTTCTCTCTCAGTCGAGTTAGCATAGGGTTTTAGGATGGTTGTTTTGATTTTGGGATGGAATGGACAGAGAGATTTTGATCTGGGTTAGGGTTTGTGGGATTTTTTGGGATAGGAACTCAATTTTTTAAGTTGAAAAAGCTTTCTTTTTTTTCTTAATTTAATTTAATTAATTTTTATTTATTTATTTATTTTAAAATTTATGAGCTGGATTTTTTGTTTTAATTTTTTATTAACTTAAATTTGATGTGGCATATCAAAAATGCTAAATAAGTTTTTTTAATAATATTTTAATATCCATGTCAGTGCCATGTCAGCAAGTAGGACACGTCATCTGCCACCTTAGCATTTTTGTCACTGGGTTAATGGTAGGGACTATTTTAAAAACGATTTTTAAAAATCAGGGACTGACTTAGGAGCTAAATCAATTTAAGACCAAATCGAGAATAGACTTAAAATGTAGGGACCAAAAGTGCATTTTCACTTAAAATTTTTTAATACCCTTTTGGATATGGCTTAAAATCACAGCATTAGGCGTTTTAGCATTTTTTTTTTTTTTGGTTGGGAGAAGTTAGTTTCCACGTTATTATACACCATTTAGTGGATTACTGCATTGTTTAGAAGACTCACAAATCTTTTTTTTTTAAACAAAATTTTTATTAAAAATGGGCCTTACGATACTATTTATATATTTAAAAATTATTTTGTTACAGTATTTTCAGTTTTTAGTTTTTAATATTTAATTTTTAAAAAATAAGCAGTATCCAAACGGACTTTTATTATTTAACATCATTTTATCTATTTTAGGAGTGTTTGATAGAGTAATTTGAAATGAGATTTTTATAATATTTTAAAATTTATATAGATAAAAATGTATGTAAAAATATATGTAAAATTATTTAAAAGGTAAAAATGTGAGTTAAGGTAACTCACCAAACATGTTATTAATTTTTAACTACACACTTTATAATACACACTTCCTCCAAACCTATTTTTCGCGTTACCTATTCATTTCTCTATTTCTTCCTCTCTTTCTCTCTGGACTCTTTTCTTCTCTTTCGTCTGAAGCACACAGCCGCGCCTCCATAATTCCAAACCCACAGCCCAACAGCCCCATCTCCATAATCCCAAACCCACAGCCCCACCTCCACAAGCCCAAAACCCCACACTCACCACACCTTCACAAACCCACGCTCTGACCACCACGAATCCACAACGGCCAAACCCACGAATCTGACCACCACCTCCACCGTCGCCCCACCAGCCACAAACCACAACACCATCGCCCAACTAGCCCACGAATCCGATCTCACAACCACAAAAACCCACCGGAACACAATCACGAATCCGATCTCATAATCAAACCCAGTGAACAGAGAAGTGAGAGACGAAAGAGAGGAGGGATATATAGCTAGAACTTTTAGCTATACACTTTAGCATCTTTACTTTGAGTGCTCTTACAAGGGAACTCCTCGCATGTGATAAGAGATCAAAGCCACATCTGATATCACACACACTGAAGCTTTGTAAGTTTCCAATGGCTTCCATAACCTCTGAAATAGCTTCTTCTTCTTCTTCATGGCTCAAATGGAAGTATGATGCTTTCGTCAGTTTCAGAGATGAGGACACCGGCAATAACTTCACAGACCATCTATATGCTGCCTTGGATCAAAAAGATATTAGTACCTTTAGAGATAATGAAAGGCTTGAGAGAGGAAAATTCATTTCCACGGAGCTCTTGGATGCTATAGAAAAGTCGAGGTTTGCAATTATTGTTCTATCAAGAAACTATGCATCTTCGTCTCGGTGCTTGAATGAACTTGTAAAGATTGTTGAGTGCAAGGAAGAGGCTAGGCTGACAATTTTGCCTGTTTTTTATGATGTGGATCCCTCTGATGTACGAAAACAAACGGGCAGTTTTGCAGAGGCCTTTGCTAAACATGAAGATCTTATCAAGAACGAAGAGAAGTTGCGATCGTGGAGGGCTGCTTTGAGTCAAGTTGCCAATCTCTCTGGATGGGATGCGCGAAACTCTTGGAAAATAAATATTATTCGTAGTTACTTTGATCTCTTGGCCATATGACTTTTTTCTTTTTCTTTTTTTTTCCCCTTTCTTTAATTGTTTACTTAAATGGAGAATTAGAGGACACGTTCAATTTTTACTGTATATTATGAACTTAGGAAATTGTAAGCTAAAATGGGCAACGACTTGTTAAGTATTTAATTTGACATTTCCACTCAAATCAGATAGAAAAGAATTCTACTGCGAATGTTGTGTCCATTACTCAAATAACAGCTACTTACACTTTGTTAGTGGATAAATTTTGTTAGTTGCTAGTGGACTTTAAGTCGATCAAGGTCCAAATTTGGTCACTGATATTTTTTGGCAGAGTTTGCAAACAATCAATTACTCTCTACAAAGAGAATTTGTTGAGTTTCCACAGCATTTATCAAGTTGGAATTATCAACTGGACCTCATAGGTTACCTTATTGTATTAATAAGCCCGAGTCTAAACTCTTAACAAGCTTAATTTCATTTTTGGAATGAATGAGTTTATCTTTTAATACAACCAACAAACTGAACGAATAATAGATCAAAACAAACAGATTAAGCTGTAGTATCTTAAGCAGTAGCAAGTAACTATAACTAGCATAATTCCTAGGACTCTCATTTTCCTCTGTGTGCAACTCCCCTTAACAATTTTTGCTGAAGGCAAATCCAGATTTTCTATCATCCTTTATGGCTTTGAAATTGACTTCTTCAATTTTAGTGTGTGTGTGTGTGTATAGATATATAAGATATTAGCAGCCTAGACTTCTACTAGAAGGGTAGGACCAAAGCTGCTTTCTTGCATGGCTTGTATAGCCCACTGAACTCTGCTTCCAAGTTCCCACAGACCAATTTGTCTGCACAATGAGCAACCATTCAAAATTCCTTTTCCAAATACGTCCTGTGAAACCATAGGCATAAAAATGTTCTCTACTTAGATGGAAAACATTGCAGAAAATGCAGACTTTCCATTCTTTCCTCACTAAACTTGCGTAAACAGAGTAGTTGATCTTTTTTTTTTTTTTTCTATATTTTATCATTAACTAACCATAAATGAATGCTTATGCATTTGAAAAACCAGATATTTTTCTACCAATCTAGAATAGGATGAGAATATCTGATTTAGCTAGTATTGAAAGTGTCCAACTGAATTTTCTAGTATTGAAAGAGTCCAACTGACCAAATATATAGATTGATATATTTGAACCTCTGAACATTTCTGCTAATCCCAACTAGATTCTCTGATTTGCTATAAGGCAAACTAAGGCATCAATCTCTAAGATATGGATACTTTTGCTTCTGTGATACTGGCAGCATCATACTACACTGCCATAAGTTCGCAGAAATAATGGCCAATCCTGAGCCCAGAGCTCATGCCATATAACATGCTCTCAATGCCTCACCATTCTCTATATGACTCCTGTAATTTTTGAGTAAAAAGGCTTCTACCTCTGAGCACCATATTTTTGAAGGGAAGAACTAGTGAAGCGACTAGTCATTCTGCAACTCTGCCACAACATTAATTTATACTACGTTCTCCTAGGGTGACACAGGCATCTTTTCTTTATTTTTCTATTACATTCTAAATAAATTTTTGGCATCATCATCATCATCTTAGAAATTTAATTAGTTGTAGACAAAAGAACCTCAAGTCATGAAATCCAGAAGAATTCCAAAATATGAATTAGATATATAATGAAGCTACAATGTAATATGATATATATGTTGTAATGAACAAATAAAGAATTATGTAAAATTTGAAATTTTGCTATTAGAAGTTTTATTAAAGGTTGTTAATTCCAGATTTAAAAGGAGATAGGTACTTTTCAACATTCCTGACTAGACCACTATATGTATACTTTTATTTTAATTGTAAGGTACCATTACATAGCTGAATTCCAATTAATGTTGATCATTTCCTTTTCCCCCCCCCCTCCGCCAATGGTTTACTATATAAAACATACTAATATATGTTTTCAATAGAAATGTTAAAATGTGCAGGACATCAGGGCAAACAGTAGGCCAGGGGTCCTACTATGTTGTAGAAAACTTATTTGGTAAATTTGTCATATTTTTTTCATATTAGAACATAGAATTCCCTATTCTGTGGTGAATGAATCTAAAAGTTGTACACTTGCTGAGCCTATTGTTTTGTTAACGCAAGAAAATTATTGTTCTATTGTTTTGGCAGGCGAGAGTCAACAATTATCAAAGAGATCGTCGGAGAGATACTTGGTGACTTGAATGCTTCCTACTCATATGTACACAAGGATCTAGTTGGAATAAAATCTCGTGTTGGGGAAATAGAGGATATATGCTCAAGTATGGGGTTGAATGATGTTCGCTTCATAGGGATTTGGGGAATGGGTGGGGTTGGTAAAACAACTCTAGCACGAGTCCTTTATGACAAAATTCATTCTCATTTTGATGGCAGTAGCTTTCTTGCAAATGTTAGAGAAAGAAGTGAAAACGGGGGATTAGTTACTTTACAAAAACAACTTCTTTCTGATGTCTTATTTGAAAGCAATATTGATATTTTGGATGCTCAACAGGGAATCAACGTGATAATGAATAGATTATGTTGTAAAAGGGTTCTAATAATTCTTGATGATGTTGATCAACTTATACAGTTAGAAACATTAGTAGGCAAGCGTAGTTGGTTTGGTCAAGGGAGTTTGATCATTATGACAACTAGAGATCAACATCTATTACTCAGACATGAAGTTGCTAAAGAGGAAATGTACAAGGCTACATTATTAAATGATGATGAAGCTCTAAAACTTTTTAGTCTAAAAGCTTTCAAGCAAGACTATCCTTTAAAAGGTTATTTGTTGCCATCTCAAAAGGTTATATATTATGCTCGAGGTCTTCCTTTAGCTCTCGAAATTTTAGGTTCCTTCCTGTTTGATAGAAATCTAAATGCATGGGAAAGTCTCTTAGGTAGACTACGAGAATGTCCTGAAAGTAAAATTTCAGATGTGCTCCAAATAGGTTTGATGGTCTAAGGAGTACAGAGAAAAAGTATTTTAGATATTGCTTGTTTCTTGAAAGGAATGACTAGAGATCGTGTAGCACACATACTACAAACTCCCTATATAAGCCATACATTGATATAGATGTTCTCGTGGAAAAATCTTTTATAACCATCTCTGATGGAACGTTGTGGATGCATGATTTACTACAAGAATTGGGTAAGGAAATTGTTCGTTGCGAATCTCCTGACGAGCCTGGTGGACGCAGTAGGTGTGGGTTGAAGGAGGATATCCTTCATTTACTAATAGATAGTGCAGTAAGTTGATTATGCTGGTTTTAATATCTCTCTCTCTCTCTCTCTCTCTTCTCTCTCTCTCTCTCTTTGTTAATAACTTCTAATATGCTTACTTTTGTTGTGGGTACTAGGGAACAGAAAAGGTTGAATGCATCTTCCTCAACTCATCTCCAAATAAAGAGGATAATGTTAAAGTCAATTTGAAGCCTTCTCAAAGATGAGAAAGCTGAGATTGCTTAAAATTGGTAATGTGCACCTGCTTGAAGGCCTCAGTTTTCTTTCAAGTGAGCTACGTCTTATGAATTGGCTTGGATATCCTTTAAAATTCATGCCTAGAAATTTCCATCCCAACAAACTTGTTGAACTCATAATGCCTCATAGCCGCATCAAACAACTGTGGGAGGGAGTTTGGGTAAGATTTTCACTCATGCAAAATGTGGTTATTTATTTATTTATTTATTATTTGTTAAGAATCAATTATGTTCATAAGGGTTTAATTTTTCACTTTTTAATTGTTTTTCAATGCTAACAGAGTTTAGAGTGGCTAAGAATCATTGACCTCAGTGATTCTAGAGAGTTGATCATGACCTTGGATTTTGCTAGAGTCCCAAATCTTGAGAAACTGATTCTCAAAGGTTGCACAAAATTATCTAAGATTGACGCATCCCTTGGAGATCTCAAACATCTTATTTTATTGGATTTGAATGGCTGTACATGTCTTAAAAGCCTTCCATGCAAGATTAACTTGGAATCTCTTGAAATTTTTATTCTTTCAAGTTGTTCAAAGCTGAAGAAGTTTCCAGAAATTGTGGGGAATATGTCACATTTGCTAGAACTTTATTTGGATGGGACTGCTATAGAAGATCTACCATTATCACTAGAGCAGTTAACTGGGCTTATCAAATTGGATCTAACAAATTGCAAAAACCTTCCAACTCTTCCTGGAACCATTTGTAGTTTGACGTCACTAAAAACTCTCACTCTATCTGGTTGCTTAAAACTTGACAATATGCCAATGAATTTGGAGAATCTAGAAGGCCTAGAGGAACTAGATGTGAGTGGAACTGCTATAAGAGAGCCACCTTCTTCCATCTATTGCTTAAAAAATCTCAAAATACTATCTTTCCAAGGATGTAATGGGCTGTTATCTAAATCATGGTCATGGAAGAAGCTGCTTAATTTTCTGTTAATGAAAAAAACTCCAGATCTCATGGGTTTGGTATTGCCTTCTATGTCAAGTTTGAGTTCGTTAACTAGATTGAATATAAGGAATTGCAATCTTCAAGCAATTCCTAGTGATATTGGCTGTTTGTCCTCGTTAGAAGAATTAGATCTAAGTGGAAATAATTTTGTTTTCATTCCTGAAAGCATTAATCAACTATCTAATTTGAGAGAATTTTGGGTGGAGAATTGCAAGAGTCTTCAATTGTTGCCGGAGCTTGGATTTAGTCATTATATTGAAGTTTGGGCAAATGGATGTACCTCATTGGAAATGTTACTGCCATTAAAAATAAAAGATGATTATTATAATATTTATTTCTCTCTTCTCAATTGCTTCCAATTTGACAATCAAGGCCGCTGTGACTTGTTCACTACAATGCTAAGACAATATTTTCAGGTCTCTCTCTCTCTCTCTCTCTCTCTCTCTCTCTCTCTTTCTCCCAGCTTTCTTTAAAGATCATGGTTGGTTTTTATGTTTCAGGATTCAACTATAAAAGAAAGATTTGATGTTGTTATTCCTGGAAGTGAAGTTCCGAACTGGTTTAGGCATCAAAGCGTGGGGGCTTCAATAAATCTGGAAGTGCCTTCATATTTATTTAAACAAATTAGAGGAATTGCTCTTTGCGCTGTTTTTCGACCCCTCCAGCATCATCCACCTAACCTTTGCCTTATTTGTCACTTTAAAGCCAATGGAAATTCAGTAGGGTGTCATTTGTGCACAGGATTTTGGGAAATGTCTGATACATTTGAATCGGATCATCGTTGGTTCATGTATTTGTGCCCTAATTATCTTTTCAAATTTTACTCACCAAAAGAATTTTATCAAATTGCTGATGGATCCAGCTGTCAACTTGAGATTGTATTCAAACCCAACCATACAAGCATGATTGAGATAAAGAAATGTGGGGCCCATATGGTATACGAGGAAGAAATGGAAGATCTGAAAGAAAGCATGGGTCAGAGTGAGTGCAACAGCAGCATCATTCTTTATAATGAGGGTGTAGACATTGTTCATTTTGAAGAAAATATCAAAATTAAGCGAAGACTTGATGATGAGAATGGAGCTAGTGGAGAAGGTAGCTCTACTCACATACCACACCCTAAGACTAAGAGAGTACGATTGTCTGATAGTGAGTGAGGACTCTTAGTGACACTCAGAAATCAAATGGTGGCTTTCAGGAATCTGGACCCTCTTTATTTGAACTCTTTGTAAGTCACCAACTCTCCCTCTTGCAGATTTCTTTTTAATAAAACTATGTCACAAATGCCATTTTCAGGAATTTATTGTGGTACTCATTATTGAACAGTACAGACATTAAGAACTTAATTGGATTTCTTTGGTGATGAGAAATTGTCGCATTGCTACCCAACAAGAAGTCAGGTGCGAATGCCCTACACCATCTAATCCAATAATTTAATTTTATATTACTTTATGATTATGATGTGGAGCAGTAAGTTTTTATGTTATTACTGTAGTATTAAAGTATTAGCGCATATACAAGAATGAGTAGTAGTTATTATCATAAAAAAGAAAAAAAAGAATTAGTAATTAACTAATTATTTAAATTATTTTGTAGTCATAACTGATATAGTTTATTCACACACACACACACACACACACACAACACACACATATATATATATATATATTGGCTAAAATATAAAATTCACCTTCTAAATTTCAACTTTTGTCATTTTAGTCTTATAAGTTTGAGTTTTTTCACTTTACTTAAGAGAATGTGTTGTGTATAGTATAACTTGTCTCACCCTCCCTTAAAAGTTACCATGGCTTTGAAATAAAGTTGTGGTGTGTCTTTGTGTTAGAACTCTTTTCCCTCTCAATTTTTACTGTTAACTTACCACAAAACGGCGACTCTTTGGACCTTAGTTAATATTTTTATTATTATTATTATTTATTTCTTAATTAAAAAAAAAAGTTAACTAAAAAAACAAAATCCTTTACAACCATAATAGTTGCAATGCTTTTATTGTACATTTGAAATCCTTTACAACTTATTTTCCCACAGATTTTGGGTAACATGTTGCAATGCCTTTTAATATATTAAACTGGACTTTGGTCTTGATGGATGTGTTGATGACACAAAATCACTTTCACCGTTTTTGACTTTTTTTTTTTTTGCTAATAGACGCTGTTATATCAAAACAACTAAAAGGAAATAAGGCACATCCTCTCAGAGGATCTGCCCATACAATCAAAATACAACAAAAGCTTAATATCCGATGCAATCTGAAATGAGAGCATAATGAGCAGTGTTCACAGGAGAAGGATCAGACACCCACTCCACCACAACTTTTGCATCTAGTTCTACTTCTACATTCTTGGCTATAATCTAATTTAGAAGTATGTTTGAATTTAACGGACATAATAGAGACAATATTAATATCTTATAAGACGGAAGATAAACCTTAATAGGCTGATCTTCTTAGAAAACTGTATATACCAAAGTTATGGTTACAATGATAGTGATTCTTTCATCATCCAGACCTTTTTGTTAAAATTAAGCTCCACTTATAGTTTGCCTACCAATTTAAATGTTTAGTTCCCTATAAAAATTTGCCTAGTTGTTTGTGAGAAGTAGTAAGTGACAGTTCTTAATGACCCAGCTTTCAATTAAACCTGATGACTTGACCAATATTATTGATGAAATATAGGTACTAAGATATGTGAAAAGTATCCATGCTTTATAACTAAATTAATGATTAAGGTTCCTAAGTTATGGCTAGTTTAGATTCTGATTTGGTCAATAAACCTGTATTCTTGCATATTTAAGATAATTGAAAACCTCCAATAGTTCTAGTCTATGTCAGATCCATATTTATCATGATAGTAAGACTTAAGAATAGGGGTTCCATTATTTTATCAAAGAATTTTGTTTAGGCTTTGCCAAAGCTTAGCACTTGAATACTTCTAATAAATGTTCCAGTTTCATGTTTGTATTGCTAAAATAAAGCATAAGCCGTGCCACCTCTGTTTTTAATATTTTCTAATTCCATGATGTGTCTTTATATGACAATGATGTTGACATTGTCAGCAGTCTACTGGACTGTCTCCTCTGCCACATTATCACAAGCATTTTGTCAAGAAGGTTTGGGCCTCTCCAGACTCTCATCCCATCTGAGTTGTCCAATGTCCTGCTGTTGTCACTGTCAACTTGAATCAGGGCGCTGCTGTCAACACCATGGAATTTCATCCATTGCAACAAACCTTACTTCTTGGTAAGCTCTTGCTGCTGCTGCTGATACTACACACCTTCAAATTTCTGTATATGAGGTAGTCAAGGGGTAGTTGACTAGCCAAGGTTTCCTCATCCACGAGAATATGGAAAGTGAGAAGCAAGTGGCTGTTACATGTTACATACGTTAACTTTCAACAGCTCTCTCTCTCTCTCTCTCCACCTTAGACACCCATAATGGCTTGGGCTCTATTCTCTCCATCTCTCAACCTCTCACTCCCTCAGACCACCAAGACCAACTTCAACAGAACACAGTGGTTCATCACTAAAACAAGTAGAGCAGCAACAACAAGAACAACCAGTATCAGAGCCAATGCTGCTGACCAAAATCAACCCAAAGACAAAGACGAAGACACTACTTCTGGTTTCAGTCCCTTTGCCTTTGTAACCGATAACCCTTCAAGCCGCCAAGCCATTCAGCTCTCAGAGAGCCCTGCTGAAGATGGCAACGTCGGAGAAATGCTTTATGTATGTGTTCTTACTCTCACTCACCATTTTCTTCAACTAGGTATCTATCAAACACTGCTATCGCTTATTATATATATAGTTTCAATCATTTATATTCATGGGAATTTTTACTTTTTATCAGAGGGTATGTTTGTTCAGTTCATATTGTTGGGTTGGGTACTCATTTTTATTCTTTTTATCAGTTAGCAAATTCTAAAAATTAAGGACTTTGTGGACTTTAATTAGGATTTAGAGATTTTTATTCTATTATGTTTTTATTTTCTTGGAATTTTGAGAGGATGTCTATTTTTGAATTCATGAAATTTTGTACTTAAACTCAACCTCTCAATTGATATTGTTCAGATTCTTGCTTATTGGTATTATCCTTGATGATTGTGTGGTTAAAATTAAGTGTTATTGATATTTTTTGCTTTCTTCCAGGAATTTATTGTTTTCTAATTCACCAAATTCTGAGATCCAATTCTTCAGTTCCTTAAAATTTCAATCAATATTACCAATCTTCATATGGGTTACTCATTTTATTCTACCACATGTTGTTAAATGCTGTAACTGTCTAATCAATAGTCCCAAAGATTTGGCTGCCCTGTGAAAGAATGACTGAATTCAATCAGCCTTTTCTTGTAAATGATGGAATGGCCAAAACCACCCTTAGAGATACGGGTGACTTTCTTGTGATAGTAATTGTGGATGTGCAAGTAAGGGGCAGCAACTAAATAGGTAGCGAGACTGCCCTTAATTAAAAGCTTAGATCTTCGAATTCCTTTAGAATGAAGTAGCTATGAAGCCCCTACTATGTACTTTGTTTGATTGAAAAGGCCCCATATGTGTAACACTTCATGTAGCTTCCTGTTTGAGCTATTTATTTGATGAGCACCGTTGGTTACACACGTGTTTTATAACTAAAACCCATGATTTCATGTTTGAAATTGTGGGTTAAACCCATGTTTTTAGTTACAAAACACGTGTGTATACACACCTGTGTAATAAGTTATAGCTTTATTTGATATGGGTGAAATTTTCTGATTGATCTCTAACTCAATTATGTTGATTAAGGTTTGGAAGTTGGTTTAACTTGCATACCATTTTCTTTTCATTGACAATCTCAATGAAACACCATAAATGTGGTGGATGGATATTGTATTTAGTTAGGGCATCAATCAATTGAATTAAGTTCTTTTTTTCTTTTTCCATTTTGGTGCCTTTGGCAAACTTTTAATGCTATCTGGTTTGTGATTTGTTGAAAGGCTTTGAATACATGTCATATCCATTGGTATCATACAACTTTCTTGTTTCCCAATTCTAGAAGATAGAAGACAAGGGAAAGGAATATGGCTCATACATCAAATCTGGAGAGTTTATATGGTTTGTAAGAGAAACTGGTAAATTTCTCTGCAGCAACATTAGTTTCTTTTATTTATCCACTTGGATTTATGAAAAGTTGATTCCATCCTTGCAGGGTCTGCCGAGAGCCGACATGGAACAATTGTTTTCCTTCATGGGGCTCCAACACAATCTTACAGCTATCGAGTTGTTATGTCTGAGGTTGTAAGGCTGAATTTTTGTTTAGATCTTACAGCATACCTCTATTTTATAAATTATTTACTAGAAGTTTCCTTCGCTTGTTTACACATACAGTTCTTCCATAAACATATAAATTCTTATATTCTGGTTCAAGAAAGAATATTAGAGTCTGACACAAACTTATGATTTAGAACATGGCTTGCTGACTACTCAAAAGCTGGTAAACTATTGCCAGTAAACCAGCAAGGCGGACTCCACCTAGTTTACTTTTCCTGGTTTACTTTTCTTAGTTGCCTTGTAATAGCTGCTCAAGCAATTTTAGTGAAGGTTATATACACTTTTGTCTTCATAACATCTACATGCCTTGAGATGTTTCTATAAGATGTTGCTATTAACCACTTCTTGAATATGTCATTTTCCTATCCTTTCAGTTTGTCCATCCATTTATTGTGATTTATTTTCCACTCTTAGCTGCCCTCAAGTGACTTCATGCTAAATGATGTTTAACTTTGCTATCATCTTGCCTAGTCAGGTTATGGGTTCCACTGTTTTGCGCCTGATTGGATAGGATTTGGTATTAGTGACAAGCCACAGCCAGGATATGGTTTTGATTACACAGGTTTCTATATTTCGTTAATAAGATCATTACCATATAATATCTGTCTTGCTCTATAATGGTCATGATTCTAAATGGTTTATGTTTCCACTGTTACAGAAAAGGAGTTCCATGAGGAATTTGATAAATTACTTGATGTGCTGGGGGTCAAATCTCCTTTTTACCTCGTTGTTCAGGTTTGAAAAATCTTGCAAAGGAAAATCCATAGCAATGGTATTTATGATGAACTGTAAACATTATATTATTTATGTTGTAGAACATACTAAGGTATCCTAAATTTTCAGAGTAATATGCTGCTGGGGAAGACTTAGTAAACATCTAGTCAAGTCATGACTACAATGAAGGGGTTTCTTGTAGGTTCATTTGGATTAACATGGACCTTGAAGAACCCTAGCAAGATTTTGAAGCTTTCAATTTTAAACAGTCCGTTGACGGTTTCATCTCCTATCCCTGGACTGTTTCAAAAGCTAAGGTTCAGTTCTTATATTAACCATCAGTGGGATACTTATATTTCACTCATCATCTTGCTGACAGAACTAGCTATGAGAATTGCTCATATTATTGCTGAAATATAGGTAATAAGATATGTGAAAAGTATCCATGCTTTATAACTAAATTAATGATTAAGGTTCCTAAGTTACGGCTAGTTTAGATTCCAATTTGGTCAATAAACCTGTATTATTGCATATTTAAGATATTTGAAAACCTCCAATGCTTCTCGTCTATGTCAGATCCATATTTATCATGATAGTAAGACTTAAGAATAGGGGTTTCATTATTTTATCAAATAATTTTATCTAGGCTTTGCCAAAGCTTAGTGCTTGAATATTTCTAATAAATGTTCCAGTTTCATGTTTGTATTGCTAAAATAAAGCATAAGCTGCGCCACCTCTGTTTTTTTTTTTTTTTATTATTAATATTTTCTAATTCCATGATGTGTCTTTATATGACAATGATATTGACATTATCAGCAGTCTTCCCGGCTGTCTCCTCTGCCACATTATCACAAGCATTTTGTCAAGAAGGTTTGGGCCTCTCCAGACTCTCATCCCATCTGAGTCATCCAATGTCCTGCTGTTGTCACTGTCAACTTGAATCAGGGCTCTGCTGTCAACACCATGGATTTTCATCCATTGCAACAAACCTTGCTTCTTGGTAAGCTCTTGCCGCTGCTGCTGATACTTTTCAGCTTCAAATTTCTGTACTATGAGGTAGTCAAGGGGTAGTTGTTTTAGCTAAAATTTGTTCTATTATATGTTTTATGTTCTATCAAATTCATCTGGAACGAGTTTTGGTGATATCACAATTTGGGAAGTAGGTAAGAGGGAGAGGTTTGTTTCAAGGAACTTCAATGTTTGGGACATTGGAGGCTGTTCAATGGCCTTGCAAGTTTGACAAATATCTACATAGACTGACACAACTTGTATATAAATTTTTAATTTGGAGAATATGCTATAGGAAAATTTATGAGGTTAATAATCTGTATTTCACTTTATGATAGGCGTTGTTGGCCAATGATTATATGTAAACCATGTGATGTGGAGTCCTGATGGTGCCCTTTTTGGTATGTTACTTTGATGGGATTTATTTATTGATTTTTTAATTATTAGGAAAGTGTGAATTCAATCATTTGACTGTTGTTCTAATACTTTTCCTCGTGTGGGTTCAACCATTGCTCTAAAAGTTAAAACTTTCCATTTGAGGCATTGCATATTCGAAAGATATAGTGCAGATATATTCTATGATGGTGGTGATGATTTCCAGTACCATCTGGAGGTTTGTTATATATAAATATATATATGTGTGTGTGTGTGTGTAGTGTATACTCAGTACACACGTGTGTACTTACATAGTTTTTTTTTTTGGTTAACAGGAAATTTAATTAAATATAGTTTTTCTTTTTATTGATTATTAAAGTATGACACTAACTGGTTTGTTTATCCCCTTTTGTTAATAATTGTGTATCTGCCATGAAATATTTTTTTCACATTGAAGCTCAACTCAGTTAGGTTAATGATCTCTTCTTTTTGCATCAAAACAGAAAACTATGCATTATAACTTGTGGAGAGGACAAGGCTGTTAAGGTTTATTTTACTTGGCACATTCTTTGGGTAGGAGAATAACATTCGACTGCATTTGTGGAAGTTCATTTCTGTGCAGGTGTGGAATGCTGTTGCTGGTACTAAGCTGTACACTTTTGTCAGGCATAAAGCACCAGTTTACTCCATATGCCCTCATAATAAGGAAAACCTTCATGTATGCAGTTGTTTTATTTGCACTTACACTGATTGACAATTTTTAAAGGCTTGTTTCTCATGCCTCAGCCAGAGCTTTAGGCTTAGGCTATTATTATTGGTTAAGAAGCTTCACCAAAATATTATGGTGCACTTATTTTATACTAAGGCTATGCTTGCAGAGGGGGGTGGGGGCTCATGAATTAATCAGAACAAGGTTTTATCAAAAAGTGTTAAGAGGCAATAGATTTCTTCATTGCTTTTGTTTTGTCAAAAAGGCTTTCTTCTTTCAACCTGAAGTATTTTCCTTGCTTTCATTAATAACCCATATGGTAAAATATATATTGTAATTTTCTTGGTACTAAAAATGGCACCATTCAATTCTGTTTTCTTCCTGACAAATCTGAATTCTTTTTGAAAAAAATGGGAAATATCAAGCTTAATTGTCACACCTTAAGGATAGGTTTGCCATTTGGTCGCCCTTCTTCTGCTGAGTGGATTTTGTATATTATTATTGAGAGTGACAGTGGCAGTGCAGTGGGATTCATGGTCTGGGCTGTCAAATGGGAAATAAACAGTTTTGCCACTGATCCAACAGTTTATTTCCTTCAATTTATCACAATGATTGGGCGATTGCTCATATTTCTTTTATTGTGTGTATAAAAGGCTATTCATATGTGAGACAAGTAAAGAAGGACAATCATACCTAGTGGAATTGGATGAACGTCAGGCGGCTATCAAGTGTGTATATCATGGTCTTTGGAAGCAGTTTGTGCGGGTTATGCCATTTGATACAATGAAGAATTGGTTCCTGGCTACCGGTGGTGCCTTCAAAATAAAATTTTGGGACATGGACGATGGTTATCTCTTGACAATTACCGCTGCACAGGGTGGATTACTGGTAATGCCCATGGAAGCCCTTTTCTTGACATGCTTGGCAGTATTTTGAAGAAGCTCTTATAATTAATCAATCTTTACCATGAATATCTTTTAGGATGATCCTGGCATTTGATTTAACAAGGAAGGGATAATGCTTGTTGTATAAACAAGTGAGAATGGAATCAAAATACTTGCAAATGCTGATGGTGTGCGGCTTCTGCATTCTATTGAAAATCAAGCTGTTGATAACTCCTGAGTGGCTTCTGCAGCTATTGCAAAGGTACTACTTTCTTTTAAGTTTTATAGGTTCTGCAAATGTGTCTTTGCTTCTTAATTACATCGCTTATTTTTCAGGGACCAATAATCAGCACCTTAATTTGGTGATTCCTGTTCAACTGCTGGAACAAGCACTTGATATTAGTTGAAGTCCACACAAACACTGAAGTTTTTGATTTTCCGATGAATATTCTTATCAAAATTTTCAGAAGAACGTTTCAGGAGCTAAATTTTTTTATTCACGTGTATTGTTGACATGTCTGAATCTAGAGGTAAAGATGCCTTCCGTGGAAGTTCTTGCTTAGGCCTAAAGCATGTCCGTTATGTACATGTCTTTTCGTGTGCTTCTATCATTCGTTTTTTTTTTTTTTTTGGGTAGTCTTGAGATATTGTTAACAATGACAACTATGTTACAGATTTCTCAATCAGTTTTGAGTCTCGTATGTATCATTGCAACGGCATTCTGTGCTCTAATCAAAAAGGGAAAAGTGCTAAAAAAAGCAATTTGTCGGACTTTTGCTTCCCCACAAAGAGTTGTATGACTGATTTTTTCTAAACACTAATGCCAAAACCAGGCCCAAATCTGTCCAATCCCTTTTTAGTTAGCCTTAGACATTATCATGAACAGTTTGAGAGTGATGGTTGCTCGGTCAAATTTAGCTTAAATTTCAGTCTCAATTGTGCATTCAACTTGGGAAATGAATGTGCATGTGCCTTAAATTAATCAAAGAAGGGGGAAAGGCCAGACCGATATATCTTTTTAGTGCTTGCAACCCAATGGCAGAAGTTTTTAATCTGAAAAAATATATTTGATCGTTAAATAAATGACATTAACTAAGACAAAAGATAGAAAGTGAATGTGAATAGAGATTTTTTTTTTTCCCCAAGCTCCTATCTTAAACATGATGATTAAATAAAAGAAAAAAAAAACTCTATAATTAGAAATACATTACACACAAGTAAATTGATACAAATACGAAGAAGGTGAGAGGAAGGAAAATCCTTTAGCAGCCAGACCATGGAAGTACCATAGGAAGAACTATATGTCATTTATTAGACCTGCAAAATGAACATTGTAGCATACCAAATTCTGGAATTAAAAAAATAAAAATAAACACTTAGGAATATTATCAGACAAGTGGTGCACATTTAACTAGAAGTTTACGTAGTTATTTATTCCAAGTCAAAATTATGAACCAAATTTTGACAAACAAATTATGAAGAGATAAATATAATGTGTCTACTCATGCTTATATAGAACACCGTCTGATTTGTGCTGTAGAAAAGAAAGAGAAATACAATCCTTTCAATCACATGTTTCCTTCAATATGGAAATGTTTTGAATAATGCACAAATCTCCTCTTCATTTAGAAACTTTGTAGAAGTTAGCACTTAAACAACATGTTTTAGAGCAAATATACCACTCAATATAAAAGCGTGGTAGGTGTTGAGACTTGAGAGTTGAGATTCGACCTTATATTTTTTTAGTTTTTTAGATGGTATAATTGTATATTTTTGTTGCTGATAATTTTTTTTTTCTTCACTTTCGCACAGTGTATCCTCAAAACTTTTAACTAGAGACTAATCATTGTTCGCGTCAGGTGGGCCCACGAAGAGGTAAAGCGCTGGTCCAGAAAATTATTTTCAAAGTGCAGGTAGCAAGACTCGAACTACGGAGTACACCTAGTCGAGCCCAGTACAAGCACCTTGAGACCGAGAGCCCAACCAACTCGGCCAACCCCTTGGGTTTTTGTTGTTGATAATTGTATAGTCTTTTCCACTCCTCTTCTTTTCACTTGTAAACAAAGAAAAAACATGAAAAAAATTTGTTTGATAAAAGGGCTATTGACATTGATGATAGCGTGGTTCAATAGGAGCATAATAATATTAAATGCTAGCTTTCATTTTTAAAATGAAAATAAAATATTTTAATAATATAATTAATGTGGAAAAAGTTTAGTAACAAAATTAGTTGTACCTAAGAGTCTGTTTGGTTTGAGGGGTGGAACAATGAGAAGATAGAAAATGATAAGAGGATGGAAAAGTGGGTGGATAGAAAAAATTTAATTTCTCTTTTTTTTTGTTTAGTTGGGAGTGGAAAAGTGGAGGGATTGAAAAAATAAGTTTGAATAAATTTACTCATATACCCTTGTTAAAGAACGATGCACAATTAAAACAAAAAAGTGACAAATAACCAAAAAAAAAAGAAAAAGCAATCACCCAAAATTATTTAAAAAATGAAAATCACGTTGTTAAAAAAAAAAAAAATCAGTTCTAGTTAAAAAAAAAAAAAAAAAACTATCACACCCAGCCCCTAAAAAATCAAAAAAAAAAAAAAAAAAAAAAAGAGACAACATTACCGCCCAACAAGAAAAAAAAGAAAAAAGGAAAGGCACCCCAGGACCTATAAAACCAAAAGAAAAGAAAAAAAGAAGAAGAAGAAGAGAACGCTACTGCCAAAAAAAAAAAAAAAAATCAATATTAGTTTATTTTATTCTACCCAATATAGTTTTCTGCCTTTATTTTGTTATGTGTTATACTATGAGGTTTTTTTTTTTTTTTTTTTTTTTTTTTTTTTTTTTTTGTGATTGTCTTGTTAAATGCTTGGATATATTATTCAATTTTTTTTATAAAAGTTGATTTGATTTGATGGGATAAATTTAGTTGTAATTTTAAGTATATTTTTATTAATGAAATAGTTTTCATTAAAAAAATTGTACTAATTGTAAGGCAAATTAACAAAAAGTAGAGTTTTACGGAGTGGGGCGAGGTTTCGCGGGGCTCCAAGGGGCAGGGATGGGGTGAGAAAGTTTTCTCTGTCATGCGGGACGGGGCGGGGATGGGGCAAGACAAAACCATGCGGGACGGGGACGAAGATCCCATCTTTCGGCCCTGCTCTGCCCCGCCCCATTGTCATCCCTGTGCACATGCACATGCACATGGGCATTTTTGTCAATCATGAAAAAAAAAAAGAAAGCATTTTCACTCCATTTTCTATCCATTTTGGGGAGTAAACATTTTGGTGGGCTCAGAGAAAAAACACCTGGGCTCCACCATTTATTTTCCTTCCTCCTCACCTAACCAAACACGTTCCAAAAAAGTTTTCATTCTCATTTCCTCTCCAAAGTTTTCCATCCATCATGTTTCACCTCCAAACAAACTCACCCTAAGGTTACAACCTTACTCAATATCATTAACATTACTATATATTTTGAAAATGACAAAATTTAGCTACAAAATTAATTGTAGCTTAAAGTTACAACTTTACTCAATAAAATTAACATTCCTACATATTTTGAAAATCTAACAGTTGAATTGCATGTTCTTTACACTCTTAATACAAAAATTAAATTTTGTGTGAATCAGATATTATTTATTATATAATCTATAAGTTTATATTTTATGCATAATTTTAAATTACAAAAATTTGTAATTTAAATAATTTATTAATGACATGACTATTGATTTTTAATTTTTTTTAAATTATACAAGTATGGAGGATATAAGAAGAAAATGTAATCTAAATGTCGATTTATCAAAATTCACCTTTAATAAAAAAATATTGAATAATGTTGTAGCATAAGGCTACAACCAATTTTGTAGTTAAACTATATCCTTTTAAAAATCTAACAGTTGGATTTCATGTTCTTTAATCTCTTAATACATATGTCAAATTTTGTACTAATAAAATATTATTTACTATATAATATGTAAGCTTATATTTTATGCATAATTTTAAATTACAAAAATTTGCAATTTAAACAATTTTATTGATAACATAGTTATTGATCTTTAATTTTCTAGAAATTTTACAAGCATGAAGGATATAAGAAGAAAATGTAATCCAATGATGGATTTGTCAAAATTTTCTTCAAAAAAATAAAAGAAGTAAGGTTGTAACTGTAGGGTCATTTGGCCCAGAAATATATGTGGGGTGGCCCAAAGGTATTCTTTGGGCTAAAAGCTCAATCCGAGGACGTTGAATAGGCCGAGGGGTGTATGAATGTTAACTCATAAGAAAATACTAAGTAAAGAAGAGATAATATCTGATTGACTTTGTCCGAGGAAGATTGTGTCCTTGGCGAGGTGAAGCCGAGCTAGGAGAAGGGTTGTTTGATATCCACAAGCTATGTTCTAGAAATTCCTATAAGATAGGGAAGACATGGTACACGTGAAGGATAAGAAAAAGGGCGGTGGAATATCTAAGATAAAATTGTTACCACCACTCCCGCATTAAATGCTTTGCAACGGATATTCTGACCGCATTAATGGAGAAGTGAGACTTGAACATCAGGTTTGAAACTTGGCCCCTATCCCCAGAGATTTCAGGGAAGGTGAATGGGACAAGTATCTAAACTAGCGGTCAAACCATGAGGTGGAGGATGAGAAGGGGAAAAAGGAGGGAGTATAAAAGAGAGAAGGGACCTTCGGTATGAAGAAAAAAGGAAAAAGACTAGAAAGAGAAAGAGACAAAATATAGGGTAGACTTGATTATCCACAATTGTAATCTATCTTGAAAAGTAGTAATATAAGCTATCCTCGGATTGTGTCCGAGGAGGGGTTTTCCTTCATATTCATATAAACAATTCCTTGTACGTACCATTGGGTCCAAAGCCCATCATTCTTTGTTATTCAAACACCTTTAGAACCTAGATTTCAAGCTCACTCTCTACAAATTTATTGTAAAAAAGTTTTTCAAGCTCATTCCCTTCTGATTGTAGGCCAATGGCTTGAATTGTGTCCTTATAGTAACCTTAGGATATAACTAATTTTGTAGGAAAACTTTATCCAATTAAAATTAAACAATACAAAATAATAAACAAAAATAAATAACTAAAATTATTTCATGTTATATTGCGAAAACAATTATCTAAAAAAGTTATATTGTGAAAACACATTAAAGTTTTATTATATAGGATATGACATTAATATAAATAATTATAGACAAAAATACAAATGATACCATTTAATTTGGGCAATTGTTATTTTCATCATATAAATTTTATTCGAAAATGCACTTTTGGTCCTTACATTTTGGGTCAATTCCCATTTTGATCTCAAAATTGATTTCATTACTAATGTCGTCCCTAAAAAAAGAAAATCAATTCTATTTTAGTCCATGCCGTCAACTTACTAACAGAAACCTCCTACGTGGCAGACAGAGTGCCTTGTTTGTTGACGTGGAGCTGACAATGGTCATTAAAATATTATTAAAAAAATTATTTGGCATTTTTAAAATGCCATGTCAGCATTTATATTTTTTAAAAAGCCATATCAGAAAATTTATAAAAAAAAGAAATTAAATTTTAAAAAAACCTTAAATCTAATTTAATTAAAATTATTTCTTAAAAAAATAATTATCCTTTTAATTCTTTTTCTTTTTCTTTAACCTCATCAGTGATTAGACATTTTGGTTTTATAAGTTTGAATTGAATTTTTTTTACCCTTTAACAATATTTTCATAACAATTCCGTTAATTGTTGTCGGGGGAAAAAAAATTTCCTTTCCGATAAATGAGATTTATATTGGGTCAGGGCCCTAAACAAAAACTCGGCGATTGGCTCGATACACGACCCAAAGGCTATTGGCGAAGATCCAAACAATTCACCGTGTTTTCATGTCTTGGGCCTAGATTGAGACTTGCAAGAACGACCCTTAAACAATCCCTATAACGAACACGTCAGCGGGGTTAAAAAGTCTACTGTGAGAAATGACCTAGCGGTAGAGTGTTTTTGCAGAAAATAACCCAGCTGTAAAGTACTTATGCAGAAAAGAGTGACCCAGCCGTAAAATTATTTCGACAAAAAAATAACCCAGCGGTAGAGTGCTTCTGCAGAAAACAACCCAGCTGTAGAGTGCTTCTGCAGAAAAGAGTGGCCCAGCCGTAAAAGTATTTCTGTAGCAAAAACAACTTAGCAGTACAGTAAAGTATACTTTGAGTATTTCACAGGTTAAGAGGAAACGTTAGAGTCATCATCCATTAGCTCTAGGGAAGAGTCTTCTAATACAATAATATGAGGAAAAAATTCAATGGTAACAGTTACATCATAACCATGAATAGTAAATGAATAGATAAACATTATGGGTTCCATGATAGCGAATAATGAGAAAAGCTTAAAGTGAGATGAAGGGAGAGAGAGAGATCCCAGCTAGTGCAGCAAGGTCATTATGGTGCCAAAGCATGCTCTTAAGTGTAGTACATATAATGGGTAGAGAGAGACACGTGTGGGCAGCGGGCAAAAGTTTATAGTGAGCTGTTGGAACTCACTGCTGGGGAGGAGTTGAATGTTTTAAACTTGAGGTATGAGAGATGTTTTTAAGCTAGGAGTGAGGGAATTCCGTTTCCATGCATAAGAGTGAGAACTTTATGACTTAGAATCTTGCAGGGATTTTGAGAAGCTGATATGGAAAGGTTTTTGTGAGGGTTTTTCTCTATGAGTGTGTTTCTTGGCATCCTCCTTGTTCCCCGTTGAGGCATTAACAGAGGGTTCTATTTATAGTTGAGATTTCGGGGGCAATTGACAAATAACTCTTGCTAAATCTCCCCCAATCTTCAGAAAATTCTTAGGGATTCGTTCCTTGGAATGTTAGCTAAGAATGGTAAACTTGACCATTTGAAGATTCTTGCTATTTTTGATGTAATATCAACTAAGTTTCTGATCTTGCATTAATGCTGATTGGTCCGGACTTGCTGGGGTTAGAGCATGCATTAAGCTAATGACCTTGGTTGTGCTGCTTACTAGATTCAGAGCTGCCAAAGGCAAGTTAAATAACCCCAAGCCAGGTGTCAACCTTGGAGCCTTTGCTGGGAACTCTGCTAGGCTTTCCTTGGTGCCTTCCAAACCACATTTCCCTAAGTTTCCCCATTAGGGGTTCATGTGCTTGGTCCATGAACCAAAAAAAATGTATTTTTTAGCATGAAAAATGAGCTGATTTGAGCTTGCCTCAGGGCATTAATGGCTACCTTGGATGCTTGACCGAATATGTTGGAGAAGAAAGAGGGGGTGGTTGGCTGAAGTGCTTTCAGCCCCCTGTTGGGTCTTCTCAGCCTTTTGTTAAGTCCATTTCAGCTTTATGTCACCCAATGACTGATGATATTTTAGAAATATTTGACCCTTGATGGACATGTGTCTTGTTCAGACTTGATGGGACAGGCTGATGCCTGACAGCAGTGGGCTCCAGCTGCTAACTTGTGCTGGATTTTTGGCTAATTAGCTCACGTGAGCTTCTGCTGATGGTGCCTAGGTTTTGGGCTGATTTGGTCCAGTTGGGCCTCACGTTTGGGCTGCTTTGGGCCTAATTGTTCCCTCAAAATGAAGAATTTTGCCATGACACTCATGGGCTTTTATAAACTTTGCAAGAGAGGTGTTTTCTTGGAGGATAAATACTTATATCTCCCATGAGTAAGGGATTTTGTATATGTGAAATAATTGTTGAAATAATATTTAGGCTTTGTAAATACGTGCCAAAAATAGTATTTGGGCTTTTGGAAATAGTGCCAAAAATAATATTGGGTTTTTAGAAATAGTTGCCAAGATGACGTTGGGCTTTAGGAAATAGTTGCCAAAATAATATTGGGCTTTAGGAAATAGTGCCCAAAACAATATTTGGGCTTTATGAAATAGTGCCAAAACATTATTGAGCTTTATGAAATAGTTGCTAAAATAATATTGGGCTTTAGGAAATAGTTGCCAAGATGACGTTGGGCTTTATGAAATAGTGCCAAAACATTATTGGGTTTTATGAAATAGTTGCCAAAATGATATTTGGCTTTAGGAAATAGTGCTCAAAACAATATTGGGCTTTATGAAATAGTTGCCAAAATAATATTGGGTTTTGGAAATAGTTTGCCAAATTAATATTTGGGCTTTGCAAAATAGTTCCAAATTAATATTTGGGCTTTGGAAAATAGTTGCCAAATTAGTATTTGGGCTTTGGAAAATAGTTGCGAAATTAATATTTGGGTTTCATAAAATAGTTTGCCAAATTAGTATTTGGGCTTCGTAAAATAGTTTGCCAAATTGGTATTTGGGCATCGTAAAATAGTTTGCCAAATTGTAGAAAATATCGCCGTGTAGCAACAGGTTTTGAGGTGCCGTGTAGCAACGGGCTTTATAAGGTGCCGTATAACAACGGGCTTAGAGGTGACGTGTAGCGATAAGCTTTGTAAGGTGCCGTGTAGCAACGGGCTTAAAAAAGGTTTTGTTGGGCTTTTTGAGTCTTGTCAACAAGTTGAATGATTTTGGGCCTTTTGTGAAGGGAGTATAATTTTGTGGTCCAACGTTGATAGATGGGTATTTTTGCGAAAACCCATGTTGGATAATATGGGTTTTGTAGTGGGTAATATTTGTGAGATGGCCCAAGGTAATTTGTGGGGCTTATATATGTAGGAAATATTTGTGGGAGCCCAATAACATGGAGAATATATAAGTAATATGTGAGAAATATTTACGTGGGCTTCGAAATAATTATTGGGCTTGTGTGGGTATTTTTCTTTGCATGAGCTAAAGAAGTTAGGGCCCGAAAATTTGTACCTCAACAATTGTCAAGTTTTTGAAACCATTTTGTAAGCTAAGTGTCTCAAGATATTAGATTAATTACAAAATAGTTTCAAAAACTTGACAACTAACGAAATTGTTTTGAAAATCCTGTTAAATGGCAAAAAAAATATTCATTTGAGTTTGTTATTACTGTTAGTCCTTCCATCTTTTACATCAGTTAACTATTAAAAGGCAATTTATAACTGTAACAAATTATGAAAATTTCTTTTTATTTTTAATGCAATATATAATAAAGAGGAATTATCAATTTATCATAGAGCATATGCCATAAATTGAAATTATATTCTATCTATAAAAAATATTTTTAAAAGTGCTACGTCCATAACATTTTTAAAACAAATCATAA
This sequence comes from Castanea mollissima, assembly GCA_014183005.1. Classification (NCBI taxonomy): domain Eukaryota; kingdom Viridiplantae; phylum Streptophyta; class Magnoliopsida; order Fagales; family Fagaceae; genus Castanea; species Castanea mollissima. Next base: position 24,316,971 of record JACAVU010000002.1, read on the forward strand.
GTAATTAGTTATTATTAGTTCTAGTTTGAATCTACCATTGAAATTATGTATTTGCCCCACCAATAACAACTCACAACCTGTAACAACTTAGAATTTATTTTAAGAGTATTGTGAAAATACTGTTGATATAGCATTTCTCTATATATACATTCTTGTAACATCTGTTTTTGGACTTTGATTGAATCAACAAGTGTCTCAAATGTTAATTAGTTATGAGGATAGGGTATGGGAGTTTTAAATAGCATATGGTGATTAAAAAAATGGTTTGCATACAATATGCTACAAGAAAATTTAATGTCTCATTGTATTTACAAGTAATCTATAATCAGAAAGGACTCCAACAAATTATAGTGGAATTCTTTTTGTGACCGTCAATTTATATAATTATTATATATCTTTAGGTTAGATTACAAAAAAAAAAACCTAGGTTCGAGGGAATGACACTCTACCTCAAAACTTAAGACGAATGATACTCTTGTTCTTTGAAGTACGAAAGAAATCCATATATTAGTCATTTCGTTAACAACGATAACACAATATTCTAAATTTTGAAAAGTTGGTGAACCATGTTTGGTACTACAAGAATTGTAGAAGCCTAGAAGGTAAGGGAGATATACTAGAGGTATTTGGTTTGCGAACCTGTAGACAAAGAGTTGCATTTGGAACTCTAAAGGGAAAAAGGAGAATTACCAAAATTAAGTAAAAACAAAAATTAGGCCAAAATATGCTTTTGATTAATAATAAAGTATGATATGTAATTCTTTTAATGCAAAAAAAAATTATCACATGGACAAAAAAAAAAAAGCCACATCATTATTCCATTAAATACATAAAGTATAGAATTAATAGAAGTTAAGAAAATCAGTATTGTTTAAACTTTAGAACTCAATAGCTCTCCCTTGAAATTTCATGGAGTAAAAGCATTTACTTAGAAAATTTTAAGGACCACATTCTATTTCAACCTAAAAATATGTTGATGTAACTCAAAACATCAAAAACACAAATTGTTGTACACTATACAATAGTTGTTTTATTACAATCCTATGGGTAGAACTCACCCTTGAAAACCAGCATGCAAGGGGAGGGTGTCCAAGAACTTATAAACACATGGTAAAGTTTATACTTAATTCATGTGGGACACTAGGATCATAACATGTTTGTAGGGGTGTGCATCAAACCCATCAACTTGATGAAATTGACCCAACTCAACTCAACTCAACCTAAATCCTTAGGTTGGTCATCGTGGGTTGGTGGGTTGGGTTGATATTTTTTCAACCCATTTGACCCGACCCAATCCAGTACATAAATTTATAATTTTTTAGAGAAATATATATATATATATATATATATATATATATTTTAGAATATAACTTAAGAAAATTATATGTCTCATAATACATTATTGAATACAAATGTTTTAAATAATTCAAGAAAACTCAATTTTGACAAGGCATAAAATAGACAAGCACAACCCCTCGATCTAATCCAACCCATGAGGGTTTGGTTGAGTTGGGTTCTACACTTGTGATGGGTTGGATTGAAAATTTCTCAAGTCGACAAGATTTGTTGCGTTGAAAAAATTCCCCAACTTAACCCGTGCACACAAGGTCAACTCTTCTACTAAGCCAATTAGACAATCGCTTAGCTAAGGCCCTCAACGGAGGAACAATATCACCATTTTTTTTTTCAATAAGATGCCAAAATGGTGGATGATTGACTAATGTTCACAACATTTTCATAAAAATTCGAGGTGGTAATTTGCTATGGATAGTTAAAAAAATGATGATAATGGTGGATCCAAATTAAATAATAAATTACCAACTAGAATTTGTTGTGAAAATATTGTAAATGTAAGACAAAAAAAGGGGAGAGGGGAATTAGCAAAGAGTAGGTGGACCACTGCCCAATAATTTCTTTGTTTGTTTTTTTTTTTATAATCTTTGTAGCTTTATATATATATACTAGTAGTTTAAAAAAAATTAAGTTTTGAGAAAAATTAATCAAGTCTTAAAATGATTCTCTAGATAATTTGTTACTAGCAAATGAACAAAATAATAATAATAATAATAATAATAATAATAATAATAATAATAATAATGTGCAATCTCAAAAAGGAAATAAAAACTTTTCAAAAAAAAAAAGGTTATAAAAAATGTAGATGAACACAAAGAACAAGAAATTTATTAAAAAAGAGCTAAAATTTTTTTTGCATCTAAACAAATTAGAAGAATAAAAAATATATTTTATTTAATAAAATTTAAATATATAAGAGGTCTCAATTTAAACATTGAGGGAGAGAATATATGAGTTGGTTGTCAAAAAGTGATCTAGTGCAAGGGAGTTCCAGTTCTAGCAGCGTCGATTTGAGTTCGATCATCAAATTCAACTGAAGGGGAATAAAAGTGAGGTTGACAGATCTACCTGGTAAATATGACAACATAAGGATGACGGTATTTAACATGGCTAAGGAGGACGGATCCATAGTGGACGGACGGGTATGATGCAGGGATTGTCCTTCAGAGATTATTTCCAAGAAACCTTAAATAAGGATTCACGCTATATAATTAGGGCTGATGTGGCCTTGCTTGGTCTCCACGTGAACATGTATAAAAAGAATTCTTGCATTGCACGTTTAGCCCTGATGGGAGGTATCCAAAAGGAAAGAGTTCTAATCCTAGAAGGAAAGGACTTCATAATCAAGGTGTGGATGCTAACCCTACACCACTATAAATACGCCGAAACCCTCATAAATCAAGGTACACATAATTAACTAGACTCTGGAACTCTAGGGTGGTAAAAAGACTCTAACTTGACCTTCGGAGGGGTTTTGGCCGGCATTACATCGGTGCTCTTTGTTAGGTCTTCTCTTTTCTTTTTGCAGGTGTTGTTTCGATTTGGGAGTGCTTGTAGCTTACTGGTGATTTTTTTCGGCATCATCAGTTGGCGCCGTCTGTGGGAAGTAGATTATTTAGCCTTTGCTCTATTCCTGAGACAAAAAGTTGCATGGTACTCACTCGATCGATGGCAACAACCAACAATCAAGGTGATGAACCGCACGCCATAGCTCTAGAGAGGCAAGTCCAAACACTCGCGGTGGTGGTTGAGCGCCTCACCAAGCAGAATCATGATTTGGAAGAGCAACTGCGGCAAAGGAATGCACACCCAAGCGCACTAGAGGAAGACCAAGAAGGTGCTAGTCCAGAGGGGAGGAACGCGGAAGGGCCTGAGGGTAGCAACGCTCCGACTAGATCGGAGAGGCAGGAGACCAACCGGTCGTCCATCTCGGACACGTTACCAACTCACATAGTAGCTGAGATGCAGGAGATGAAGGAACGTATGGATGTGATGATGAACGCCCTCAGAGGACGAATCTCTAGCGACCTAGTCCATAGAACAGATTCGCCTTTCACAGCGCTCGTGAGTTCATGCCCACTTCCTCCAAAGTTTCGCATGCCTCAGGTGGAGAATTACGACGGATCCAAGGACCCATTGGATCAGTTGGAGTCCTTCAAGACCCTAATGCATCTATAGGGCGTACCAGATGAGATCATGTGTAGGGCTTTTCCCAGCACTTTAAAAGGGCCTGCAAGGGACTGGTACAGTAGGCTAACACCTAATTCCAACAGCACTTTTAAGGAATTAGGTGCACAGTTCGTATCACACTTTATCGGGAGTCACCGGCATAAGAAGTCTACTGTGTGTCTGATGAACATTAGGCAACGAGAAGACGAGATTTTAAGATCATACATAGCTTGTTTTAACAAGGAAGCCCTCTCGATAGACGAGGCAGGTGACAAGATACTTGTAGCAGCATTCACGAACAGGCTGCAAAAGGGTAAGTTCTTGTTTTCTCTGTACAAGAATGAACTAAAGACTATGTTCGAAGTTTTTTAAAGGGCAACGAAGTATATGAACGCAGAGGATGCCTTGCTAGCTAGAGAGGAAAAACCTAGAAAAAGGGAAAGGCAGGAGGATACACAACCGGACAAAGGACAAAAAATGCCTAGAACCAGAGAGCGACGAGAAGATCGATGACCCAAACCGCCTACAGGAAGATTCACAAACTTCACCCCCCTTACAGCCCCAATTGACCAAGTGTTAATGTAGATCTAAGATGAAGGAGCCCTGATGTTTCCTGGCAAGCTGAAGGGAGACCCAAATAAGAGGCCAAGAGACAGATACTGCCGTTTTCATGGCAATCATGGCCACGATACGACGGACTGTTATGACTTAAAACAACAAATTAAAGCCCTCATTAGGCAAGGAAGGTTGCAGAGGTTTGTGAGGAAGGAAAGGACGGATCAACTCTAGGAAAAAAATCCTCGACGGGAGAACGAGCGTCCCAGACCACCTGTAGGAGGTATACGGATGATTGTAGGGAGCACTACTTCTGCAGGGTCGTCCAAAAAGGCCAGAAAGACCTACTTGTGGATGGTTCAAAGTGTCTAGTCTACAGGTTCCTTACTAAAAGTGACACGACGAGACAGCCCCAGTATCGGGTTTTCGGAAGAAGATGCGTGACGCCTTCACCACCCACATGACGACGCGCTCGTCATTAGCATACGGGCAGGGGACTACAACATGCATCGAGTTTTGGTGGACAACGGAAGCTCAGCAGATATCCTCTACTACCCCGCGTTCCAGCAAATAGGGATTGCTAGAGAACGGCTGGTCCCAAAGAATGCACCCCTTGTTGGCTTCGGAGGGACAAGGGTCTATCCTTTGGGAGTTGTCACATTGTCTGTGACGGTTGGGGATTATCTACAGCAAGTGACCAAGAATGTAGCTTTCCTTGTGGTCGACTGCTCCTCTGCTTATAACGCCATCCTTGGACGACCCACTCTCAATGCATGGAAGGCTGTTACCTCGACTTACCATCTAATGGTCAAATTCCCCACCGAATCCGGAGTTGGGGAACTGCGCGAAAGTCAGGTGGCTGCCCGGGAGTGCTACATCGCCATGATGAAAATGGATGACCACCTACAAGCAATGAGCAACGAGGAACAGGGAACGGTGGTAGAACCGGTGGAAGGGTTAAAAGAAGTACACTTGGATGATTCTAGGCTTGAGCAGACCATGAGAATCGACACCTTGGCCAGCCAAACAGTCCGACAAGCACTCACATTATTCCTCAAAGAAAACCAAGATATTTTTGCGTGGAGTCACGAGGACATGCCGGGGATAGACGGGTCAGTCATAGTTCACAGGTTGAACGTGTCACCCTCTTTCTCTCCTGTTAGACAGAAGAAATGGGTGTTTGCCCTTGAACGTGATTGAGCCATAGCAGAAGAAGTATGGAAGCTACAAGAAGCGAACTTCATATGCAAGGTGTACTACCTTGATTGGCTGACGAACCTAGTAATGGTTAAAAAGGTGAGTGGGAAGTGGAGAATGTGTGTTGACTTCATAGATTTTAATAAGGTTTGCCCTAAGGATAGTTACCCGCTCCCGCGTATTGACACCCTAGTAGACTCCACCGCGAGACATGAGCTCTTGAGCTTCATGGATGCCTTCTCCGGCTACAACCAAATTAAATTGGACGAGGTTGATCAGGAGAAAACCTCGTTCATCACAAGTCAGGGGCTTTTTTGCTACAAAGTGATGCCTTTTGGGCTTAAAAACGCAGGAGCCACATATCAGAGATTGATTAATAGGATGTTCACACACCAAATTGGCAAAAACGTGTAGGTTTACGTAGATGATATGTTGGTAAAGAGCGTGCGGGAATCTGATCACCTGAAGGACCTCCAGGAGACTTTCGATACTTTTCGACCATACAAAATGAAGCTGAATCCAAACAAATGTGCGTTCGGAGTAATCGCAGCCAAATTCTTAGGATTCATGGTATCCTAGAGAGGCATTGAAGTCAACCCTGAAAAGGTTAAGGCCATCATGGAATTATCTCCTCCAAGGACGGTAAAGGAAGTACAAAGCTTGACCGGGAAGATAGCAGCCTTGAACAGATTCGTATCAAGAGTGACGGACAAATGCCTCCCATTCTTCCGCTCACTGAAGAGATCATTTGAATGGACCAACGAGTGCCAGAAGGCATTTGAAGAATTAAAGGTATACCTCTCTGCCCCGTCATTGCTCAACCCATCTCTTCCAGGGGAAGAATTGTTCCTATACCTTGCCGTCTCCTCAGTTGCAGTCAGCGCTGCTCTTATCAGGAAGGAAAGGTACAAAAGCCCGTGTACTTTATAAGTCGGGCACTGAGAGGAGCAGAAGAAAGATACCCCCAGATGGAAAAACTCGCATTTGCTCTAGTAACCGCAGCTCGGAAACTCAAACTATATTTTCAAGCGCATACCATAAGTGTCTTGACAGATAAACCTTTACAAAGAGCAATGAGTAGTCCAGAAGCTGTTGGACGGATGTCGCTATGGGCAATCGAGCTGAGCGAGTTCGATATCCAGTATCAACCACAGGTGGCAATGAAAGGACAGATATTGGCAGACTTCGTTGCTGAATTCACTACCACAAAGAATCAGGGGGCAGAGGAGACGCCCATATGGAGAGTTCATACAAAATAATCTTCCAATAAGTATGCCAGAGGTGTTGGAATTGTACTCCACATGCCAGAAGGAGACAAAATCGAATGCATAATCCGTCTGGACTTCCCTACTACCAACAACGAGACGGAATACGAGACTTTGGTAGCAGGACTGGACCTTGCAATAGCGGCAAGAGCTAAGAGTGTGGTCGTCTACTCCGATTCTCAAGTCATGACCAGTCAGGTTAATGGGAGCTATTATTGCAAGAATGAAAGGATGAAAAGGTATCTTGAGGAAGTGAAGGGTTGTACGAATAACCTCCAACTTAAGGTGATTCAAATCCTAAGGTAGGAGAATCAAGAAGCCGACCGACTCGCAAGGGTAGCTTCGGCCAAACCCATGATCATCCCTAAACAGGTATTGTCCTTTATCCAGCACTCATCATTATTAGACGATGTTTGCGTGCAGGAGCTAAGCAATGAGAGTTGTTGGACGACTCCAATAGTGGCGCATCTCAAGGAAGGCAAGCTACCCGATGACAAATAAGGCACAAGGAAGTTAAAGGTTAAAGCTGCCCAGTTCGTTTTCATTAAAGACGTCCTATACAAAAGAGGATTCTCTCGACCATATCTAAGGTGCCTCGGCCGTGAGGAAGCGAACTATGTGATGAGGGAGGTCCATGAAGGAATTTGCGAAAATCATTCTGGATCAAGGTCTCTAGTGCACAAGCTACTCCGAGTAGGATACTACTGGCTAACAATGCAGAAGGATGCCCACACATATGTTAGAGCTTGCGACAAGTGTCAACGATTTGGAAATTTCATAAGGCAACCAACGGAAGAACTTACCCCTATGACGGCCCCATGATCGTTTGCACAATGGGGGTTAGACATCATGAATCTATTCCTAACAGCGGTGAGACAGCTGAAGTTCTTAGTGGTTGGTATTGACTACTTCATCAAATGGGTGGAAGTAGAGGCTCTGGCTACTATCATGGAAAAGAACATCCATAGTTTTGTGTAGAGAAGTATTATTTGCAAGTATGGAATTCCGAGAGTGCTCGTTTCAGACAACGAGAAAAAATTCGACAACGAGACATTCAGAGACTTTTGTTCTCAGCTTGGGATTAAAAATCACTACTCATCGTTCGCCCACCCGCAGGCCAACGGACAAGTTGAAGTCCCGAATCGGTCCTTGCTGAAGATTATCAAGACCCGGCTCGAAGGGGCAAAGGGCATATGGCAGAACGAATTACCAAGTGTTTTATGGGCATACAGGACAACGACAAGAACACCAACAGGGGAAACACTGTTTCAATTGGCGTATGGTAGTGAGGCCCTCATACTGGCAGAGGTAGGATTAACAAGCTACCGTGTAGAAAGCTACGATGAGAGCAAGAATGACGAAGCTTTGCGTTTGCAACTCGACCTTGTAGACGAAGTCAGGGCAGTAGTTGCATAGAGACTAGCGCGATACCAAGACATGATGGCAAAGCATTACAACTCCAAGGTTAGGCACAAGGATTTCCAGGTGAGAGATCTGGTCTTACGAAAAGTACTCAGTGCTACAAAGGATTCCTCCTAAGGAAAATTGGGTCCCAACTGGGAAGAACCGTACAGAATCATTTCATGGCGTAGGAAAGGAGCATACTACTTAGAGACACTAGACGAAAGAAAGCTAAGCCATCCATGGAACACAGAGCACTTGAAGAAATACTACCATTAGATAAAGGGCAAAGATAACAGCAACATCTACCTACCTCCTCATTTCCAGTTTATTTTTAAACAGTCATAATTTTTACTTATTACAGCCAAAGTTTTTTATTTTTCATGAAAAATATAGTCTACCAGTCAATCATAATAAGAGGAGTTTTATTTAAAATGTATGGAATGTGTTTTGCTCAAAATCTACCAAGTCCACATTGTGGATGGATCGTCCAAGATGGATGAGAATCTATAGTCCACATAGTAGTAGACGGATCATCCAAAATGGATGAAAATCTACCAAGTCCACATAGTGGACGGATCGTCCAAAATAGATGAAAAACCAAGTCCACAAAATGGACGGATCATCCAAAATGGATTAATATCTACCAAGTCCACGTAGTGGACGGATCGTCCAAAATGAATGAAAATCTACCAAGTCCACATTGTGGACGGATCGTCCAAAATGGATGAGAATCTATAGTCACATAGTGGACAGATCATCCAAGATGGATGAAATCTACCGAGTCCACATAGTGGACGGATCGTCCAAAATGGATGAAAAACCAAGTCCACATAGTGGACGGATCATCCAAAATGGATTAAAATCTACCAAGTCCACGTAGTGGACGGATTGTCCAAAATGAATGAAAATCTACCAAGTTCACATTGTGGACGGATCGTCCAAAATGGATGAGAATCTACAGTCACATAGTGGACGGATCATCCAAGATGGATGAAATCTACCGAGTCCACATAGTGGACGGATCATCCAAAATGGATGAAAAACCAAGTCCACACAGTGGACGGATCATCCAAAATGAATGAAAATCTACCAAGTCCAAATAGTGGACGGCTTATCCAAAATAAATGTAAATTTATCCAGTCCACATAGTGGATGGATCATCCAAAATGGATGAAGAGTTATCAAGTCCACAAAGAGGACGGGTTATCAAAAAGAAAGATAAAAATACGCCAAGTCAACATAGTGGACGGGTTATGCAAAATGATGACTAAATATCAACAAGTCCACACAGTGGACGGATCATCCAAGAACTAATAGTAAAATCCACAAAATGAACGGATTGTACGATAAAAAATAAAAAACCAGCTGTTAACAAAATAAAGTTATCATCCAAGAGTCATACACTACCAAAATAAAGCTAAGAAAAGACAACGGTTGAAACCGAATAAATTGTTTTTGTTCACTACAAAATTTACATCAGTCCTGAACTACGACGGTCTCTTCGGTAGCATCAGGACATTCTGGCAATGGCTAGCGTGTATCGGCTTCAGCGGTTTCTTTTTCAGCTTTGGTGACTGTCATCACCAGGACCTTCACCAAAAAGCTCCTCTGTCCCTTCAGAGTTGACGGGGCGAGCAGGGATCTGGGCCTCGGCGTCGATATTGATGTGAGCTAGGTCCAGATGAGGAAATGAGACCTTCACTTGACGGAGACAGTCGTCAAAACTGTCACTAAAGGAGGAGCCAAGCTCGGCCAGGAGGGAGTCAGAGTCGCGGTATTCTCTTACAGCTTCAACTTTCGCTTGACGAATGTTGTCGTCGTTAGATTTTACCGTCTCCCTCAGCAACTCCACCTCTTTCTCCAAGTTCTCATGGGCCTGCTCGGATAGTTTCAACTCCACCTTTTTTGCCTTTGCCCTAACCCGCTCAAGAGCTCTTTCGTGGGCAAGACAACAGTCCATCATACCTTTGGCCATAAGCACCCCCTGAACCAATGTCAGTAAGTTAGATCAAGGTATAAAGGAACAAGACGGAGTAAATATATGATGGATAATGACCTGAGTTAAGCTGAACAAGCATGTTTCCCCCATAGCCTCGGTAGCATAATTTCCGAGATCTTCATAGTCTTCATCCGTTATTATAGACCCGATTCGACGAAGAGCATATTGGGGATCTTCCCGAAGCAAGACGGGTGGCTTCTCCTTGACGGGGTCGGGATTAGTCATTAAACCCTTACCCTTGCCTATTCCCAGCTTGGGAGGCAGCCTTACCACGCCGGACCCCTGACCGGCAGGTAACCTTGTCACTAGCTTCTGTTTTTTACTGTGATGGTCCCACTTTTCAGTGGAAGGTCTCTTTGTGGCAGGGTGAAACGGATCTGTCTTAGGATGAGCATCATCGCCTTGCTTATTCTTGGCTGCTTGTTGTTTGATAATAACCCTTCTCCTTGCATCGTCCATTTCTGCAAAAGAAGACGGTTAAAAAAGTTGCATAAGTGAAGTAACGATGGAAGGATTACAGAACTTACGTTTGCGTATTCTTGCGTCGTATCGACGGGCTGCAGTTGTGGGTTCGGGACCATCACAATACCAGTGCAGCATGTCTATAGTGACGAGCTTTGACCAAGTCCTCTCTGACAACTTAGTTTTTTGAAAGATCTTTTCCAAAAAACCGAATTGCTCTATCGTAATGGGTGGACGGTCCCTCGCTATAAAAAAGAAACGCTAAGTATAAATCAATAAAAAGAAGATGTGACGGTTAAGAATAAGATGGGCTCATACCAGACGGGGGCATTATTTCCCAAGTTTTATCTACTGGCATGAAGTCGTCATCACTTGGACGACTCATCCAATTATCTCTTCGAAGGAAGAAGTATCGACCTTTCCAGCTGCGATTGGAGTCTGGGGTCTCGGATACTAGCCTAAGTACCGGACTCCTCAGCACAAAGCTATACATGCCTTTCGATTTGGTAATCTCAGACAGACGGTAACAATGAAAGAACTCTTCCACTGTTAACTGTCTCGCCCTATTGGACATCACACCGTACAAAACTTCAACACTCAAGAAAACCCTCCAAGCATTTGGTGAGATCTGGGTGACAGCCAATCCTAGGTACTGAAGAAGTCGACGGTGTAAGGCACTCAGAGGAAAATGTAGGCTAGCTTTTAGCATCTGCTCGTAAACTCCGACGTCCTTAAGACCGTCGTAATAACATTTCTCTAATTTAAAGGGTAGACGAATTGGTATGGTGTCAGGTATTTGGTATTTTTGCCTTAGTGCGTTGAGGTGTGCTGGTTTGATGGAGGAAACGAAGTTGTTTACTGTCCACAAGGGGAGCAAGACGAATTCTCTAAATCCATCAGGGCCTATGACGGATTGGATCGGTGGATCGATACCATCTAGGTCGTCGTTCGAGTCATACTCTGACCTGTCCTCGTCCTGCCCTTCATCTTCCACATGGGAAGGAGAGTTGGCTGACGGTTCCCTCTCCTCGCTAGAGGTGTCTTGGTCTACTTAACCGGACGGGAACACCTCTTTATAGCCCGCTCCCTCACGGACATAAGACTGACTACTTGACACCTCACTAGACATCTGACACCTACAGATGACGGGTAAAGAAAACCTAAGACTTTAGATCTGTACTGATGATGAACCAACAAGCAAAATCAAGAGCAGAAACTAAATAAAGAAGGTACTCACAGGTAGACAGCAGGTAAATGTGACAGATGAGCTCAGAGAACGCTGAATCTCTACTTCTAGAGGCGACGGATCACACAATGTGGACGGTTTCGCTCTGAACAGTAGAAAATTTTCTAAAGGTAAAAATGAAAACGGTGGATAGTATATATAGAGGGAACGGCGCGGTAAACGAAGGGACGCATCAATTCCATCAAACAACCAGTAAAGTACCCCCATGTGTCCCTGGCGCATTTATGATAACATTCCAGCCTGTCCGTCAAAAACACACCTATCAAGTGTCAAAAACACACCTGTCAAGTGTCAAAGCTAACTGTCATTCCATGAAAATGCAAAGGAAAGTTGACAGTCTCATGTAATGAGGGGGCAACTGAAGGGGAATAAAAGTGAGCTTGACGGATCTACCTGGTAAATATGACGACATAAAAATGATGGTATTTAACATGGCTAAGGAGGACGAATCCATAGTTGGTGGACGGGTATGATGCAGGGATCGTCCTTCCGAGATTATTTCCAAGAAATCTTAAATAAGGATTCACGCTATATAATTAGGGTTGATGTGGCCTTGCTTGGTCTCCACGTGAACATGCATAAAAAGAATTCTTACATTGTACGTTTAGCCCTGATGGGGGTATCCAAAAGGAAAGAGTTCTAATCTTAGAAGGAAAGGACTTCATAATCAAGGTGTGGATGCTAATCCTACACCACTATAAATTAAACCCTTATAAATCAAGGTATGTATAATTAGCTCGACTTTGGAACTCTAGGGTGGTAAAAAGATTTTAACTTGACCTTTGGAGGAGTTTTGGCCGGCTGCTCTTTGTTAGGTCTTTTTTTTTTTTTTTTTTTTGCAGGTGTTGTTTCGATTTGAGAGTACTTGTAACTTATTGGTGATTTTTTCGGCATCATCATCGACAAAGCAGAGGAACTTCATTTTCATTTTATGTAAGGCTGCTTCCATTTCCAAATACATTTAATATTATGAGTTACATCTGTAGTTAGTTGTGAACGATTGCTTTTCCAGAAATTAAGGTTGATCTTCTCTGTATTGATTCTTTGTAGTTATTATCTCTTGTCTCTGCCTTTTGATTTAGAGAACATTATTAATTCCCATTCCTTGTTTTAGTAATGCTTTCTTTTTCAGTTTTAGAAATTATCTTCTTCTTTTTTAAATATAAATAAAATAACCTAAAAGTTTGAAGGTTCTCTTGCTTCCAACAGTTCATCTATTCAGTAGACATTGATGGGAAAATTAAGGCTTGGTTAGGTGATCGCTTACGTCGACTACTTAACTGTCGTACATGGGGCCAATTTCGCAAGACCATGGCCTTCAGTGCTGACGGGAAAAGGTAGTAATGATGTTTTACTACTGATCTAACTGTTTATTTCTATCAAAAGTTCACAATGATCGTGCGATTGCTCATGTCTCTTTTATTGTGTGCATCTAAAGAAGGACCATCATACCTTTACGTCAGGTTGTGCCATTTGATACAATGAAGAACCAGTTCCTGGCTACTGGTGACAATAGTTACCTCTTGACAACTACTGCTGCAGAGGTGGATTACCGATAATGCCCATGGACGCCCTTTTTCTAGATGTGCTTGGCAGTATTTTGAAGCTCTTATAATTTAACAGTCTTTACCTTGAATATCTTTTAGGCTGCTCCTTGCATTAGATTTAACAAGGAAGGGATACAGTTTGCTGTATCAACAAGTGAGAATGGAATCAAAATACTTGCAAATGCTGATTGTGTACGGCTTCTGCGTTCTATTGAAAATCAAGCTGTTGATACCTCTAGAGTGGCTCCTGCAACTATTGCAAAGGTACTACTTTCTTTTAACTTTTATAGGAATTTGTACATGCTTCTTAATTAACATTGCTTATTTTTCAGGGACCTATAATTAGCACCTTTAGTGCTTCCTGTTCAACTGCTGGAACGAGCACTTGATATTAGTTGAAGTCCACAGAAACACTAAAGCTTTTGATTTTCAGAAGAATATTCTTATCAAAATTTCTGAAGAATATTTCAGGAGCTAAAGTTCTTATTTCTTGTGCCTATCATACATTTTTTTGGTAGTCTGAGATATTGATGTCTATGCGTATGCTTAGTACAGATTTCTCGATCATAATTTTAGTCTCTTTTATGTATAATTGCAGCCGCAGGCGTAGTTTGTGTTGAATTATTAAAAATAAATAATAAAGAAATAACTCAAACCCTTCACTTAATTGCTCCTTCCCTCAAATTTCCACTGAGAAGAAACATAGCTTGAAATCAGAAGCAACAGATTGAATGGAAAGGAGAGAGAAGCAGAGAATTGAAAGAGCAGAGACAGCAGAAAGGAGAGAGAGGCAGAGAAATTACACTGACGAGGATGACATTGGCATTAGCAATCTATCAGACTGTCTCCTTTGCCTCATCCTCTCCTTTCTCCCAATCTGGGACGCTATCGTCAAGAGCATTTTGTCATCCAGGCAGAGGCCTCTTTGGACTCTTGTCCCATACAACTCCTCCGATGACGTTGGAGAACGTTCAATGACCTTGCAGGTTTGAAAAATCTTACGCACGCTTATATATAAGCTTTGAAGTTGGACTATAACAATGTCCTCTAGGAAAGGACTATAACAATGTCCTCTAGGAAAACTTATGAGGCTAATAATCTCTATGTCACTTGATGATAGGTGTCGTTGGCGAATAATTGTACTGCATCTGTAGACTGTGTGATCTGGAATCCTAATGGTGCGCTTTTTGGTATGTTACGTTGAGAGGATTTATTTATAACTAAAAACATGATTTAAAGTCACATTTATTGATTTGATTTTTTAACTTTTAATGGGAGGTAGAGTGGAAATAGGGTTTGAACTCAAAACCACTTCTCCCAAAACCTTAAGTTATGAGGAACGAGTGAAATTAATCATTTAAAAACTATTTTGACATCCAACAAATAAAAACTTCTGCAATTTATAACCAGATATAACAGATATGTGAATAATAACATATCGAATTTTTATTTTTAGCATTTTGAGTTTCCTTTTCAACAATAGGACATTTTGTAAGGCTATTTTACAATTATAAAACAAGGAAGAAAAGGAGTATATTCTTGAGAAAAAATTTGTGTCTCTGATGATCTTTCCTGCTTTCCATTCAGGTTTTGCATATTCGAAACATATAGTGCAGATATATTCCTATCAAGGGGTAACGATTTGCGTAACCACCTGGAGGTTTGTTTATGTGTGTGTGTGTGTGTTTGAATACTTATATAGTTTTTAGTTATTAGTAAAATATGATGCTAACTGGTTCTTTTAGCTCCTTTTGTTAATAATTGTGTGTCTGCCATGAAATTTTCTTCAGATTGACGCTCATGTCAGTATGGTTAGTGATATTGCCTTTTCACATTCAAGCAGACAACTATGCATCATAACTTCTGGAGAGGACAAGACTATTAAGGTTTACTTGGCATATTCTGAGTATAATGATGAGGCTGGACTACATTGTAAAAGACTGAAAGTTCATTTCTGTGCAGGGGTGGGATGCTGTCACTGGCAATAAGCTGTACACGTTTGTAGGGTATGAAGCACTAGTTTATTCTGTGTTCCCTCATCATAAGGAAAACATTCACGTATTCAGTTGTTTTATTGCACTTTTTCTAGTCAACAGTTTTCTTTAACTTTTCTTGAGAGACATCCAATTCTTGTTTCTCATGCCTCAGCTAGAGTTTTAGCAGCTTTACCTAAATATTTTGGTGCACTTATTATGCACCAAGGCAAAAGATTTCTTTTTTCTCTTTCTTTGTTGCTTTAGTTTTGTCAAATTACCATTTTTGCTTATTTCGCTTTCATTTATAATCCATATGGTTAATATATATATATTGCTATTTTCATTGTACTACAAATGACACTATTCATTTCCACCTTTTTCCTTTCAACTCTTAATTGTGTTTTAAAAAAATGGGAAATGTGAATCTTAATTGTCACACCATAATAATCCATAGGGTTGCCACTTGGTCCCCCCCCCCCCCCCTTCCTTTTTCTCCTGCTGTGTGGATATGGTTTAGATCATTAAAGGTTTTTTTGCGTCCGATAATTCATCTTTTCAACAGATACTGATGGGAAAATTAAGGTTTGGTTATATGATGACGTGAGTCGAAGAGTTGATTTTGACACTCTGGGCCAATCTTGCATGACAATGCCTACAGTGCTGACGGGACAAGGTAGTAATGTTTTACTAATGATCCAACTAAAATTCCTAAAAAATTTAACTATTGTTGGGCAATTGCTCGAGCTTTATATCATGTTTCTTTTTTATTGTGTTCATCATAGGCTATTCTCATGTGGGACTAGAGAAGGAGAACCATACCTTGTGGAATGGAATGAAAATGACGGGGCTATCAAGCGTGTATATAATGGTCTTTGGAAGCGGTCTGTGGGGGTTGTGCAATTTGATACAATGCAGAACCGGTTCCTGGCTACTGGAGATGAGTTTCAAATAAAATTTTGGGACATGGACAAAGTTGACATCTTGACAACTACTGCTGCAAAGGTTGGATTACTGGTAATTCCTATGGAAGCCCTTTTCTTGATGTGCTTAGCAGTACTTTGAAGCCCTTCTTATAATTAATCTTTACATTGAATATCATTTAGGCTTCTCCTTGCATTCAATTTAACAAGGTAGGGATACTGTTAGCTGTATCGACAAGAGAGAATGGAATCAAAATACTTGCAAATGCAGATGGTCTACAGCTTTTGTGTTCTATTGAAAATCGTGCAGTTGATGCCTCCAGAGGATAGAAGGCTTATAGTTCATGATGGGAATTTTTTTGAAAGGTATGTTGTTTGTAAAGTTCATGAGGTTGAGGACGCATTTTCAAGCCCTTATTAGTTAGCAGATTGTAGAAATTAAGGACTTTATGGACTTTATTATGCACTAAAGATTTTTATTATGTTGTGTTAATTATTTTCATGGAAAATAGTATCAACACGATGCTTGAGCAACAGCACTACAATGTTGTTAGATAGGCATTCACATGGAGATTGATAATGATGTAAAGGGATAAAAAATGGATAAATTTTTCTCCGTTATGGTTGTCATCTGCTTTGTGCCAAAACTTAAAAACTTGCTAGGTCCCAATCTATTGCTGTCACATTAATTAACAAGGTAATGTGACAACTATCTTCTCAAAAAAAAAAAGAAAAAAAGAAGGTAATGTGGCAACTATCTTCTTTCATTACACAATTATTGTCCTCAAATATTGCTCTAGCCCTTTCAAAAGAAAAATGCCTCTAGCCAGCCATCAATTAATGAAAGAAATTTTTGGTACTATAGTGAAAAACACAAAAGGTTAGTACTACCACAAAAGCTTCATCAGACAACAGTTACTGTCAGTATTACAAACTCACAAAACTTCCCTTGTCCAGCCATATAAACATGTGGGAGTTTTCTACTAAGGTTGCTAATGCACTGAATTCCCTGATTAGCTTTTGGTCAATGGTCTTGAAACATACGTTTTGCATTTCATACATAATTGACAACATCAGCAAAACAAATACTGCTGATACACCTATCCTCTAAGGTACAATGTTGGCCTCTCAAATCGCCAAGCAGGTTGTTATAGTCTTATCTTGTACATTCTAATTTAAACACCCGGCCAAAACATTTATGCCCCTCTTTATTGCCTGCATCCTCTGCTTTTGGAGTGCCTTAAAATAATCTTCCTTCTTACACAGTATGCAAAACAAAGATCTCAATTTAATTCTTTTTGCAGGGTCCCTTACAATATTCCTTGCACAGTTTCCCCTATATAAGTTAGACTTAGTTAAAAGTTCAATGTGGACTAACACTGTGCATGAATTAAGTTACACCCATCATACACAACCCAAAGAATTTCAATAAATACAAAAATTAGATTGATGCAGGACAAGAAAGAATGTTGAAACAAGAAATTGAAGAACATGGAAAATCAAGATAAATAACCTAGGAGCCGATACATAGGCTTGCTTGAAATCAACATCAAGCGAAAGAAAACCACTAGGAGACCACCTACTGTTGGCTTAGGTCGGTATCAAACCTACTGTTGCCTAATTCTAATTGTTATAAGAGTCAACACCTATAGTTGGTTGGAGTAAACACATTATAGTTCTTTCATAGGCTAATAAACCCTAATAATTCTAATTGTTGTAAGAAACCCTCATTGAATTATTACAAAAATATCCTTGACTTTAAATAAAAATACTAATAAACTATATTAAATACTATGGCCTAAAATAAAATACAGTTAAAATAAAATTTTCCCAATTAAATATATTTTCTTGTTGGATGATTTCACAACTACCATATAAAGATTAGGCACACCAAGCAGCTGCCGGTTAGCATGGCTCATCTCAGATCTTGCAAGAGTCCGATCAGTGTTTGAAAAGACATTTAGCAAGGTACATGAAACCTAGGTTAGGAAAATGCAGTATACAATGAAAGCTTCCATTTACCATAAATCATCTCTCATGTGAAACTCCACAATAGACATTTTGACCTTTTTTTTGTTATCCACTCATATATCTGACGTAGGACAACCACAATATAATAATAGGGCAGAAAAATAATAGAACAAACCCTAGGAGTCAGCACCTAAGGGACTGGAGTCGGCACCAGTGTAAAAAGGAGGCAAACGTTTTTTTTAATATTTCAAAAGCTGTGTTACAATAATCAGAAAAGTGTTTAAATAGCTACAACACAAAACCCTAACAACACAAAACCCTAATTATTAAATGTTCGGGCTTGCTTAATCTTAAGCCCAATAGCTAATAGGCTCCATCCATAAGGCCACGGGTTGGGCCGTCTTCTTTTTGTTCTTCCTCCCATATGTGTGTATAATTGGGGGCTTATATCTCGTGTCCGCACCA